>JAQHUG010000021.1:4312561-4322661 GCA_028555095.1 Dicrostonyx torquatus
AGATCAGGCTGGTCTTGAATTTAGAGATTGGCCAGCCTCTGCCTCCTGAGTGCTGGGATTAAAGGTGTGTGCCACCAAGCCTGGCCCAAGGGTCTTTCTAAATTCCTCAGAGGAGGAACCTAGGTTTTTAATTTCTGTTGTTGGTCTGATCTATTCTAATTGGATTGATTCCAACGGACACTGCTTTGAATATCAGCTTCTCTGTGTGCATGTGAAGCCACTGAGTTGTCTTTTAATAGATGTCATTTCCCTGCCTGAGTTCTTATGGCTCAGCATTGTTTTCAGGCTAAGTTCTGACTGATGATGAGCAGACGTGATTTGTAGCGTCTAGCTGTGCCCTCAAAGGGAAAAGGAATATATTCACCCGTCTTCCTGTCTCTTGCTGATTGGGCATAATGATGAGGCATTCGACACGGACAGAATGATGATATAGAAGGAACTGCCTCTGGACAACCTTTGAGCACAATCTTTTTAGCTGTATCTAAGCCTTTATCCTATTAATCCAGAAATAGATGAGGTGGGATAAGTGTTCTAAGAAACTAAGATCTTGCATTACAGTGATCTGGGGTTGAAGGTAATCTTTTGAGCCTCTCTTCATTATGGGCTATTTTAGATTCATCTTTGTTCTGAATGAGAATTCAAGCACCACCTCCACCCTGCCTCCACATTACCTGATTCACTTGAGGACCGCGGAGACTCATAGTAACGTAGCAGCATCTTGTCTGAAAGACAGTAGGGTATCACTTGGTGAGAGGCAATTGTATCTGAAAGTTTCAGTTCCATCATACATGGGGCCAGAAAACCTTGCCCTAAACCTTGTCATATACCAATAAAAGCAAAACTTTGAAAGTTCTTACAAAAATCTCAAAATATATTATTATGCTCTGATGAGTTCCCCAATATGGCTGTTATTGTTTATGGCAGAGAAATATTCTTTGACTTATGCTATGGTGACACTGAAAATGTTGGAGAGATCTACTGATTATTCAGCATTAATAAACACATATGGCTTCTCTGTCCATATTTTTCAGTAGTTGTTTCTCAACATCTGTATTCTTCCCTGAAGAACCCAACTATGCTGAATCCTTCTTAACATGAGAAGGATTGGAATTAGTAGAGATGATGAAACCCATTGCTGTTGAATATCTCAGTTCATCCATTTTTGATAATTTGGTAGATTTTTTTTAACCTTGCCAGCCATCGTTACTAAATATAGACATGAAGAAATAGTCTTGAATTGTCTACCATTTTCTTGGAGCTTTCCGGAATCTTCAACATTGATCACATAGCGTCCATCCTTCAAAACTTTGAAACTAACAGATTGGTCATTGAATGTGCTCAGGGAGGCATGAGATTCTGTAACAGGTGAAATCCCTGTCAGCAAGACAACACACAAATTTGTCAGTAAACAAATTATCCTATGAACAGATTTCTTGACTATTTTTGAAGTAATTCTCCAGAAGAATTTTGTTTTTTTTTAGCAAAACATATACTTTGTCTTTGTCATTGTAACATAAGCAAAACTCATGTATGATAGTTGGTACCAGGGTAGGATTAAAGGTGCTAGCTTCCTGCACGGTGAATCTGGGGGTGAGGAAGAGGACAACTCCATATTTGCCTTCCTACAGTCTAGGGGACTGTAGAAAAGAATGGTCATATATTGGAAGACATAGGTGAACGTATGTCCCTTATAAAGCATGCCTACTTAGAGATTTCCAACATGCTAGGGTAGTGGTTCTCAGCCTGTGGGTGGCAACCCTTTTGGGAACTGAATAATTCTTTCACAGGGGTCAAATATCCTGCATATCAGACATTTACACTACAATCCATAACAGTAGCAAATTTATAATTATGAACTAGCAACAAGAATAATTTTATGGCTGGGGGTCACCACAACATGAACTGTTCTAAAGGGTCGCGGCATCAGTAAGGTTGAGACCCACTGCTCTGGGGGGATACAGATGTCAGGTAGTCCATGCCTTTGCCTGAGACACATACAGAGCTCACGATAATGTTTTGAAAGCATATGTGGGGAAACTGAAGCAGGCTTGGACCCATGTGAGGATCCACTTTAAAGTTTACTGTATCTTCTATAGGTTATTGAACTTTGCAGCTAAAAATAATATAAAAATAAGCATTTGTATGTGAACATCTAAAGCAAAGTAATTTAAAAAAGTTTGTGAGAAACAAATATTGATTAGAAGCTTAATATTATTTGTATTAAATATATATTAAATACACACTATATATGATACATACTACATTGCTTCATATAATATCCTTTATATAGAAAATAATATATATTAAAATAACAACATGTGATTCTTAATCAAGTTTCCTTAGTGCTGGGGTTTTCACTTGTTAATTAATTGGTTAATTTTGGGTTTGTTTATTTGTTTGTTTTTGAGACACCGTCTGACTATACAGTTCTGGCTGTCCTGGGATTCACTATGTAGCCCAGACAAACCTGAGCCCACAGAAATCCACCTGCTTCCCAAATGCTGGGATTAAATGCACACGCCACTATGCCCAGGACTCACTTTTATTTTTTCTCCTAGATTGGTAGAGATTAAATGCAGAACCTTGCACGTGAAGCAAGTGTTCTACCACTAACCCACATTTCCTGGACTCTCTTCTGTTCTCGATTAGCGTCATTTTATTTGGAACTTTGCACAAATGGTAAAAACTTAAGACGGAACTATTCTTCAAGTACTTTAAAAGATAATAGTTCTTTATCCCCTTTTAAGGTGACATTTTGAAATTTGGGGATTAATGCAGTTTTTCTCTCAAAGGATGATTCCTCTATCAGGATTAATGTGGACATGATTGCAAGCTACACCAAGTATTCTAAAATAACAGTGGAGCGCTAACCAGAGATGGCATGGGCACAGCTACGCGGCACCCAGTCTGGATGCCACTGACCCGACACACAGGCAGGAAACAAGTTTCTGATACCTGACACTCCTGAGTCTACTGTGTGGAGTAGCACTTGCCAAGGCCCCACGAGTTAGCCTCACCCCGACACGGCCCCTGTGGTCCGGCACACCTTTGATACTCTCTATGTCAGGTGGTTTGGCACCTTCTTGAAAACTACCTGCATAAGACGTAGACAATATGGCACCTTTTATACCAACTGGACCAGGAAGGTTGTTCTTCACAGCAGCAGAGAAGCCCCTTTCATGCTTTCTACCTGCAAGACAACAGTAGGAGTCGGGGTGAGCCATCCATCTTCATTCTGCAAAGACGCCATCCTTTTTCATGGGCAATATGGCGACAGTGGTAAGTGATCCCAGGTTGGTGGCCACCCAGTGGTCTAATGGGATCAGTACCTCTTTGATGCTGAGGTCTTCATGTTAAAACCATTTTTCCATTCACACTCCAGCAGGGCACACCAAGAGGAAGGAAACTACTCACACGGATGCAACACTCAAAATCAGCCACTGGGAACCATTTAGTTTACTTCCTCCATCGTAAAAACACCACCCCAAGTGATTACGTTCTTATTTAAAATCTCCTATCAACTGTTTTCACTCACCACTACAGTCTCCCACGTCACTAAAACCCCTCTCTAAAACAGCCGACACGGTGTCTGTCATCTTTATTGTTTTCCTCAAGGAGAACTTGGATGAGGAAAACAATATAAATGTGGAAAGTAAAAGCTGCTAGGTGCCCATCGGTCTGTCCAGGGGGAACTTACGTGATTTTAGCGAATACTTTTTGGTGGATTCTTTCTCAAAGTAACAGCTCTCCTTACTTATGATGAGGCCAGAACGGAGCTTCATGTGGTAGACGTGGCAGATTTCTTTGGTCTTCTGTTGGGATTCTAACAATAGAGAAACAGTGTAGATTTATGTAGGTTATATCCTATAAATATACCCAACACCTCCAGCAGAGAGTGGAGTAGCACTACTGTTAGCTCGACTAATTTTATAGTGAATCACAGGATATGGTAGGCAAAATGAAATGAAGTCTTGTATTAATTACTTTTCTCGTTATTGTGATCAAATTTTTGACAAGAAGCAACTAAGAGGCGAAAGTGTGCGTTTTGCTCAAGTTTCAGATCCTTTGTAAAGGGAAAGAGGCAGCGAGAGGCTACCTGCTCACATCTCAGCAGCCCATGGAGAATGCTGCTGTCTAGCTGTCTTTATCTGGATCTCTTTTAATTGGTTCTGGATCCGGACCATGAGATGTTGCAGCTGCCCATTTTCAGGGTGGGTCAAAATTAATCCTTTCTGGAAAATGCTGTTCTAGGCATATCCAAAGATATGCGTCAGTAATGCAATCAAGTTGACATTTGAAATTAATCATCACAGATCTTGGGATTTAACAGACAATCGGCTGGGGTTGTATTCTGCTGCCAAATGAGTTGTTGAAACATTTAGGTCTTTAGAAATACTTTTATTGTTGTTTTCAGAATGCCATTTGAGGGATCATAGCTCTGCATTCAGTAGGCACCAGCCGTTGCCTAACTGAGGGGACTGTTGACATTCTTATAGATTGTTTTTCTGCTCATCTAGAATAAACTTTTAATAATTTTTGGAGGATGACTGAAAACTGTAAAGGGTGTTGATACTAAAACAACTGCCCTTATCCAAGAATCAGCACTAGGCCATCACTCTGCTATATTTCACTTTATATACCTTTTAACTTAGCCACTCATAATAATCTTGCAAAGTATTATTATCTTAGTTTTACAGACTTTTAGGAATCACAACACTGCCCAAGGTTACATGGCTCATGAGTTCTGTTAAGGAGTGTGTTCAATGCCCCCACAGACTCTTATTCTTGAATACGTGGTCCTCCCTGGTGACACTGTTTGTGAGGTTACAGACCCTTTGGGTGTAGGACACCTGCTGATGTACTTACATCATAGGGGCCAATCTCAGAAGACTATAGCCTGGTCCTTCAGTTTCCTCCTCCCGGCTGGTGCCATAGGAGAAGCTGCTGCAAGCTACGACTACCATAGATCAAAGTGATCCAGCTACCATCCATATCATGATGGATTGTACATTCTAAGTCATGAAGCAAAATGAATGGCTGCCTTGAAGTCACGTCTGTAAGCTTTTGGCCATAGAGACATAAAAATAATTAATGCAGTATGTTTAAAAACAAAGCTCTTCATTAGGCTTTACTTCCACTGACAAAAATGACCACAGGCCAGATGTGGTCACACCTCTAGTCCTAACATTCAAGAGGTTAAAAGGAAGAGGGTCGGGAATTCCCAGATAAGTCTGAGCTACATAGAGTCTTACTTGTCTGGGGTGGAATCTGCCCTGTAGCCTAGGACTAACCAAATACAAATTCTATCAACTGAACTAAAAAAAAAATCAGTCAGTTATTCAGTAATCTTCACTTTGCTTAGCCAAAGAAAAATTTAAATCTCCTGTAGAAAATTTCATTTGTGTCTTGGACATCATAAATAGTCTTTCAGCGTCAGGTTGTAATAAAGACCGTAACTTGTGAGTTGTAAGATCTCAATATTCTAAGTGAGCTCTGGCACCAATACCAGAAATTCTGGCATGTCTACTCCATAACGCGGTGTCTATAAAGGGCCTCATTTTCTGGATACTAAGACAGCAGATTCTTTAATATGAGGAAAACTGGAAACATCGGGTCATTTCCACTGAGTCACTATTTCTGCACATAACTACAAATGAAAGGATCGATTAAACTGCGATTTCCTCACCGTTCAGAAACCGTTGTCAAATTGGTTTTTAATATCCTGATTACCAAAGAAGTGTGTGGATGGTTCAGAGCCACGGGGAGAGCAGAGGGGGCATTGCTTTCTCGTGAGGCCATCCTTCATCACTCTCTAGTTTCCTCCCAGTCCACCAGAGCTCTGTTAGCCTCCGTGGTGTTGCTGTCCCAGTATAAAAAGCATGCTGCAAATATTAATGATTCCTTCCTGTATTGTTGATTTTAAGACTCAAGGATCCTTCTAGCCCCTTCTCGTCAGAGGTATAGCTATAATTTAACTTTATTTCTCTTTCATCGAATTCCAACCATTTTAGTTTTTGATGGCAGGAGCTGTGAGAAGTGTGAAGGGACTGATACAAAAAAAACCCATATTTCACTAAGTCAGAGGTCAGAATGATCTAAGCTAGCACTGTCTTGTACCCAGTAACAGCAGTGACATAAAAACTGTTCAAACACAAGGCTTCCGTATCCTCAGGAGCCACCTCTTTTTTTTTTCCTGTCAGTTCTTACATTCTTAGGTGTTTTGGTAAGGTGGTATGTCTGGACATTGGCATAGTAAGTGTTTGACGATAAATTTCCAGTAGTGTGCTAAATAGGAATGCGGACGCTCTTACTTGGTAGCTTGCAAGTTTTTACCAGGGTTTTGTCTGTTCCGTCGTTCAGCTTGGCCGGAGAAATTCTGGAGGGTCTCATTTTCTGTGGGATTAAAATATAACATTAGTCCAGCTATATGTGCCTGAAATCACCAGAAACAGTCTTGGCTAACTCGACATGAAACCCTTAGTCATACAGAAAAAGTAAATAAGGAAATTTGAGCATAGCATTCTGGCTGTGCACTTGTGCTAGAATCTAGCCATAGAATCATAATTTAAAGAGCACAGAAAAAAAAATCTCAAGCTGAGTAGACTTATTGTTAGTGGCAATATTTGTATTGAAATCCTAGGGTTGATTTGTTGTAGTACATAGCAAAAAAATAAAGTAGTCATACGGATGTTGCATGATTTTCACTGTAGGGGAAAAGAAACACAAATACATAATTCAGAAGCCAAAACAAAACCCTTGTAATGTTAAATTTGAGTCATTATTAAACGAATGCCCAGCAGTGTGTGTACATAACTTATTTTCTAAATATTTTCTTCACTTAAAAGAATCATGACTCCAGATATGGGGCCAGGAAAGTAATAGTGAACATAACAGAAAAGAGTCAGTTCGTAAAGATTAATGAGGTTGTCGCAAAGCATTATAGCCACCTTGGAGTTTCTGCCCATCAGATCTGGCACCAGCTCAATATTCGAAAGAGTCATGGTGCTGAGCAAGAATAAGCTTTATTTCTCAAGAAAAAAGGGAGTAAGATTGCTGGTTTTCTCTGCGCACTCCCAAGAAAGATCAGGGTGACACGAGAGAAACTGTATTCCAAGGAGACTGAGTGAAAGATCACTGGGAATCAAGGGGGATGGGTAGCTAAAAAACGCTTGGACAAACAAAAAGATAACGCGGAGAAATAGGAAGCAGTACAAAACCGGCTCCCTGCACGGGTGGAGGGTGGGGAGGGGTCAGGAGGGAGGGAAGCGGCAATCACGTGGTTACCCTGGGTTTGGGTGGCCACCGTGAGAACAGAGGAGCGGTGGTAGCAACGCGGGAGAAGCCCAGGATTGACAACACAGTTCTCACAAGCGTTAAACCCAGGGCAGGAATGGTCTGAGGTGAGTCCTCTCTCACTGCTGACTAGCGTTAAGGAACCATTTCCTCACTCCCGGTAACTTAGAGCGTTGCGAACAGGAGCAAACTTCAAAGGGGGCCTACTGTTGAGACTGAGTAACCCTGGAGATTAGAAAACACAGACAGGTGACCTGTCAGGGTGCCTGGGAACACTCTGCCATAGTGTCTGTCCAAGAGAAAAATCCCGTAGGAGAGGGGATGGCAGATCCACTATGAAGTTTCAGTAACTCGGAGCCTGGGCTGTGCTAACCACAGTGACCAGAAGTCCCGCCCTCTTGTGGCGAGGATTGCGACCTGTAGTCTGAGGTTGTCTGCCGAGACAGGCCTCCAAGTTGGCAGCTGCAGGTTTCTGATAAACCAAGGCAGATTGATTGCCCTCACAACAATCTCTCAGGTAAACCGGGTGAACTTTGCCATATCGAGGAATGCAGACTGAGTCTCCATGGAGTGAATGGGAACCTGCCCAGTCTACAGGACGTAGAGATCGGTGTGGGGTGCAAAGGCCTCACAAATGCAAAGGAAGCCTCTAGACTTTTATTAGAGTCTAGCTTAAACACAGCCCTGATGCAGATGACTTGCTCTCGACTGGCCTCATGGAATGCCAGCCTGCTTAGCGGGAGTAAAGACAAACCCACGACCCTCCCCACACAGACCTGGAAAAGTACTTCTGTCCCCCTTTTCATTTTCCTTTCATTTAAAAACAATAATTTTTATTTTTTATCTCTCTTCTAATTTTATCTACTTCTTCCTTACATCTTTTCAATCTTAACATGTTATCTTTTTTCTTTCTAAATTTTGTAAAAAGTAAAAATATGATTATATTATTATTCAGGCAAATAGAACCATCTAGTTCTTGCCAGAGGTATCAAAAATATATATTGGAAAAATATAGCCTTTAACACTTTTAGTGGGAAAACTGGATTATCTACATGTAGAAGGATGAAAACAGAAATCTTTATCTTATCCTGTACAAAAGAAATCCCACAAAACTCAAAATGTTGTCTATTCCCTCCCTTCATTATTGTCCTATCTCCCTTTTCTGTTTGGACGGATTAAAAATTAACTACTCTATAAAAGTTACAACCCTAAATTAAAGGAAATAATTTATTCTGAGCCAGCAATGATGACTGTTCCTGGCTCAGGAGCATGGATTCAGGTTATTCAAAAGGATTCATTGCAGGTAACAAAGGAAGTCTTAAAATGATACACTCAACATCTGCATTAGTGGGGAGGGGTCGGGATTTTGTTTTAAACAGTCTGCCCTTCTTATACTCAAAGCAAATACCCAGCTTCTTTGAAATAGAAATAATACATTTTTGAAGATGTGAGCATAAGGCAGAGTTTCCCGAGGAAGCTGTATCTGTGTCAGTTACCCACACACTCTTCATATAAGGACTGACTGATCAAATATTGTGGTTGTGGAGAGGTGTAAGATTCAGAGTCAAAATTATCTCAGGCTGTCGTAGTCTCTTTGTGCAAGAAGGCACTTTTTAAAAATAATAATAATGATGATGGCATCTGATTTGATGCCCTCAGATGTGCTGTTTATGCTTAGCGCAGAGCTAACAAGCTATAAGATAACATATAAAACCTACAATGAAGTGTTTCCTCACTTTTCTCTGTCTACTGTTTGCTGAATATTTCTTATGACTAAGGCAGTTATTTGAATGTATCGGCTTATGATTTCTTTTGTTTGTGGCCTGCAAACATTCATGGAACCACCTTTGCTTAGGAATGCATCGTTTAGGGTAACCGGCATCCATGCTCCTGAGCTATAAGTCATCTTTGCCAGCTTAGGAGAATTGATTTCCTTTAAAACAGAGCGGTAGCTTTTACAGAATAGTTAATCCTTAACCCTTATGCATGGGATAATTGAGGTCAGGTACACATATTAAGGTTAGATTTTCAGTTGACAGGAAATAGTTTAAATAGTAGCCTGGACCAAGAAGAATTGAGGTAGCATGGCTGAACATTACCCTACTGAACGGCTTCAGACACAGTGATAGGTTTTGTTTGCTGTTTCGCCCAGGGGTACATGAGTGAAACAATGGTTTCTGGTCATGAAAATTGCCATTTAAATAAATCAGTTTGTTATCATCTATAGCCTGTTTTCTCGGAGAATTAGAATTCATGTTAGCATAGTAGAGACACTGTATGTGGCCCCCTCACTGAAGCCTTGTGCCCGGCTGTGCTTTTCTCTATCCCCAGTGACTCTCATAATACCTTCTCCTCCCTTCCTGACTCCCATGGACCAGCTGGAGCAAATACCTGTGGAAGACCTCTGTCTTGCATGGTTGGACAAGATAAGAAACTAAGAAATAAACGTTTATGACAGAGTCATCAGCCTAGAAAGTCAGCATCATTATCGTAATTACAAAGCTAAACCCTATAATCCAGAACTATTTTCAAATCCCATTCTGAAAGACAAACCACTTTATTCGATAACAAGTCTTTTATCTTTTTATATCAGAATTGTTAGAGAGCTTAGAAAAGGTCCTGCTCTCCCCCCTCCCCTCAACAACAGAGAGCAAGTATTCTTGTAGCCTGGTGTGGCACTCACCTGGGCAGAGACAGGGAATAGCTGGTCCTGCCGTCAGCACTTGCTGATAGCCAGTGCACTCACCCTCCGGATCTATTTATACCGTAGCTCGGATTAAGCAATGTAGGTGACAGGAGCTGATGCA
>JAQHUG010000021.1:4323956-4342858 GCA_028555095.1 Dicrostonyx torquatus
CACACACACACACACACGCTGCTGCTGCTGCTCTTGTTTCTCAGCTGCTTGTCCCAGTTATATCTGCGATCCCATGCAGACAAAGTGAAGCTTCAATGTGTTAGGTTGGGCTCAGTATGTACAGGGTTGTGAATGAAGTAAGGAGAACTGAAAGTCAGAAACTTTTTTTTTAAAAGCCAGAAACTTTTAAAATCTAATTATTTTTGTCTTTGAAGCAGGATCTTAGTATATAGCCCTGGATGGCCTGGAATTCTCCATGTAGACTTAGCTTGGTTTTGAACTCACAGAGATCCGTCTACCTCTGCCTCCAAGTGCTGAGATCAAAGTGTGCACCACTGTGCCTGGCTGACAGCAGGAAGTTTTTAAAAACATTGAGAAACCTTCAGTGTGTTTTGTGAGCATAATTTTCTGAATATGTAAAATCCCCAAGGAAAAGAGAGGAAAGAAGATCAGTTCTGCGGCCAATAAAAATAGTGCAGACACAAAGCAGTGACCGAAGAGCCGGGGTCATGTAAGTTGGACCAATACAAGTGTACGAAGCTGAATGCGGGCTACCCACACGCGTCCCAGGGGCTCCAGCCAAACAAGTGTGAACTGTAATCCGCTCTAAAGTGCAAATGCGGAGGGTGGCCTCTTTGGCTTTTAGAAAGCTACATTTAACCAATACCGTATTCCCATTTTAGGCCAGGGACCATTTTCTTTTCACTTTGTTGTTTTAGCTACATCTGGTCAACCACCAAACCTTTTCCTGAAACACTTATGTTCTCCTAGGTGCCAGGTGACTCCCTCCGCTGATCAATGAAGATGATGTATTGCCAAAATGTTAACCGGACTGCTGACTGATTCTCTTAGTGAGAATTTTACTTTGAAAACTTGTCGAGTCGGATCAATTTCCTATAACTGATATCGTTAAAATGCAACATTCTTAAGAAATTTTTTATTAAACGTGCCTTCTCAACTTGGAAGATCTGATTAATACTGAGAAGAGGAAATTCAACCTTTGACACTCAAGAAAGTAATTAAGTGCTTTGGAAATCATTTCAAGAAAAGTCTAACTTGCCCGCGGTCCCGGGCCATAGCAGTGATACTGGGATCTGTTTACAGAGGGCTGCCTCATGGTAATAGCAGTAATAAGTCAAACATTTTGTTACTAGGCTGGGTACTGGGGCTGCAGTAGTGAATCAAATCAAAGTTCTGCCCTGTTTAAGTTTACTCCCCATTGGGGAAGTAGCTACTGAGTAATATTCACACAACAAATACATTCCTGCACGCTGACGTCAGAAGCAAGCATGGAGCAGTACTGAGGAAGTGCGGCCACAACCTTGTGTCTAAGGTCCGTCCAAGAGGGGCAAAGAGCATGTGGAAGGGAGGGGCAGAAGTGCCTTCTAGGCAAAAATCTCCAGGACAAGGCATTCAATTCAAGACAGACGCAATCTGCTTAAAGAACAGGAGTCTGGCCAAAGCACAGGAGGCGACCAGGAACACAGTACCATAGGCACAGAGAGGTCGAGGCTGGAGGCAGGGTTGGCCGGGCTCAAGAAACCAATGGAAGTAGCTTGGCTTCTATTTAAAATACAGAAGGAGCCAAAGAAAAAATTTTAAGTAGTGTGGATGTATCCAAGACTGGTATCTGGTATCAAGATTACTGTGTAGAGAACTTTATAAAATTACATTTACTTATTCATTCTTATGCCACAGCACCAGAGGACAATTTCGGGAGCCACTGTTCTCCTTTCACTATGTGGGCCCCAAGCATCGAACACTGGTGAGTATCCTTAGCCACTGGACCATCTTAGTGACTTAGCCTTGGACTTCCATCCTCCCAACTCTATGTCACTAGCGCTGGATGGGCAGTCTGCCACCATGCCCAATTGTGGGATGTTGGGATTTGTACCCAGGACTCTGTGGTTGGTGAGCAAGGCCTCTACCAACTGAGCTGTGGGTCCTGGCCTTTCCGTTAAAAAACAAAAACAAGAAACTATGACTGCCACACTAGAAACATCTAAAGGACAAGAATTTTTTAAAAATTTTTTTAAAAATTAATGTGAATGTGCCTGTGTGGATTTAAGCTCTCTCTCTCTCTCTCTCTCTCTCTCTCTCTCTCTCTCTCTCTCTGTGTGTGTGTGTGTGTGTGTGTGTGTGTTAGCTAGAAGAGGGTGTCAGATCCCCTGGCACCAGATTTACAGGTGGTTGTGAGCTGCCAGATGTGGGTGCTGGGAGCCAAGCCCAGGTCCTCTGCAAGAACAGCACGCAGCACTCTTAACTGCTTAGCCAGCTCTAGCCCTTAGGTCAGACTCTTAAGGGAGTGAGGACAATGATGGTGACAGCAGCTGTGGTGCTTTGGCCATTGTGCGTGAGCCGGAGGCTTTCCCAGGAGTTCTTTGGATATGATTATCTTCCTTTTATAGGTGAGCAAATTGCTGAGAGGCATAGTCTGGCAAAGGCTGCACTGATAATAGTAAGTGAAGCTAGCTCTGATGTCAAGATCTTTTCCTTAGGATATGGGGAGCAGTGATAGAAAGGGGTGATGCTGAAGTCCAGGGCCTCAAGTTCCAGTTCACTGTTTTGCCAAGCTTTGTGCTCTGTCATGGGAAGGAGATGCACGAGTCTGCGATGGGATCTCACAAACCCGTTGCTAGTTCATAGAAAAAGGCAGTGTCCCCCCCAAATGGCCCACCCGAGCTTTATTTGTAGAGCTGTGATAAAATAACCCCACGAAAAGCAACCTGGGGAAACAACGGTTTTCCTTCAGCTCACACTTCCAGGTCATAGAGTCCATCACTGTGGGGAAGTCAAGGCAGGCACTTCAAACAGCTCTTCACATCACCTCCACAGCCAAGAGAGCCAATGTTTACATATTTGCTTGCTTGTACTCAGCTCAATTTCCCCACTCCTGTACTGTCCAGGAGACCCTGCTAGGGAAGTGTGCCACCCACAGTGGACTAGTTCCTTTTACATCCGTTAATGCAACTGTGACCACCCGCCTGTAGACATCCATCCAGTCTGGCCCACTGCACACAATCCCTTATTTAGGTTGGACCATCACAAGGTCCTAGCTGGGAGAAAGGAGAAGAAACCGGGACCATGGCTGTTTTCTCACACAGTATGACACCATCGCAGGACAGTAATGACGCAGAGTGGCCTCTCACACAGGCCTCTGCTCTCTGGGATATAGTGGTTTCACTTCTTTCCTACTAGAAGTCAGAATAGAGGATGTATCGGAAGGGAAGGCTGACGTGAAAGCAAGCTTCCCATTTGAGCTGAACTGCTTTCTCTTTCCTTCCTCCCACCGCTCGGAAATTTCCCTCTCCCAGGGAAAGGAAATACTCCCTGGAGAAAGCTGACAAATCAGAGCGTCAAGAAGACCACTCAGAGAGGGCAGGGGTGGCCTTACAACTGGGAAGATTTCTTTAAAGCCTTTAAAGTGGGGTAGGGAGGTGGTGGCATGCTCTTTTAATCCCCAGCTCTCCAGAGGCAGAAGCAGCTGGGTCTCTGTGAGTTTGAGGCCAACCTGGTTTACAGAGCCAGTTCTAGGACAGCTTTCAAAGCTACACAGAGAAACCTTGTCTCAAAAAAACCAAAAGAAAAAAGAAAGAAAGAAAGAAAGAAAGAAAGAAAGAAAGAAAGAAGGAAAGAAAAAGCCTTTAAATTGAGAGACACTCTGTGTTTTTAAAATTATCTTTTTACACACACACACACACATACACACACACTCACACACACACACACACACACAGTCTTCCCTTCCTCTCTCTCTCTCTCTCTCTCTCATGCACGCACGCACATGCAGACTACCTGTGTGTGGGTACCCAAGGAAGTCAGAAGAGGGCATCAGTTCTCCTAGAGCTGGAGTTACAGGCAGTTGCGAGCTGCCTTACATAGATCCTGGGAAATGAACTTGGGGCCTATTGAAGAGTGTCAAGTGCTTTTACCCACCGAGCCGTCTCTCCAGTCTGTGAATCTCTGCTGTGCTTCTGTGTTCTCTGGATCCGGGGTCCCCTACTCACTTTCACACCTGCCAGGGTGTGCTCCACCAGCTTGTGCCAGTTCCCTCCACACCCTCTACCTCTGACAGGACACACTCGTCTTCCTCATGGCCCGCCTGCTCTCACACCTGTACACCTTTGCACACCTGCTCTTGCCAGTGACACCTGAATGTTTCAATTTGACCCTTGGAGCATAATTCAGATGTTTATCTCCCTAACATCCCACAGCTAAGACAACTTTATTACATTTCTTACTTGCTTATCACTCCCAGCTCTGCTTCTCTGCCCCTTTAGTTGAACGGTTAACTCATTGGGAACCGGGGCTGTGCTGGCATCATGGTCATTTTCCAGGGAACGATCCATAGTAGTACTTAGTACATATTCTGTAGTTTGGATCATTGCTTGCAAAACTCTCCATGAACTGCTTAAGGCAGGTATCACCTACCAAAGATAGATCGGACATCACCTAAACCACAAAGGTTCAGAGCAGGGCAGATGGGAAGCTATACCAACCTGGTGCCACTCCGCTATTTTAGACCTGTAGAGTGATGATTAAGCTTCTTGTTCTTGGGTAACAGTTCTTCCTGAAGTATTTAAAGTAGCTGACCTTCTGACTGGACCATGTTCTGCAATCTTAGGTAGACCATTCAAATTATTCAGTTCAGGGCGTTCCGTTATTTCCCGTCTTCCCCTCGAGCCCCACCATGTGCTATATGTTGGATGTTCCCTATTGTGGTGGGTGCGTTAAGTCTGTAGTGATTTTGAATCCCTCTGTCCCTCCATGCGCCACTGCCCCCTCTTGGTCCTTTCAGCGCTTCTGTTAGGTTTCCCATCTTAAAAGTGAGGAGAGTGCATTTCACAATGTGTGGCTTGCTTCCTGTCCCCCAGAATCCCCTTTCACACCTGCCCCCGCCCCTCTCTCACCCTAAAGATGCCATCCTGGTCCTCTTCCACCCACGATTAGCTCCTGCACACAGGAGGAGGCAGGCGACTCCACAGTGGTGTTTGCTTTGTTTTGTTTTTATGTGCTCAGAAGCTGTCTGTCTTGGAAGAAAGTTGTGTGTAATGGCATGAAGGGTGTGTGTGTGCAACGAAAAGATCTTTGGCTTTTGTTTAAGTCTGAAGGGTAAAGCCAGTTTTCCTCCTATATTTAGAATAGGTTTTAAATAAAACTTTACAAGTAAATACATAAAATGACTTTTATAAAAATTCAAAATGATTATGAAAGATGCAATGAATACCATTTTTGTGTGTTTGTATCATTCATTTTTCTCTCTTTTTCCACACCCAACCAGGAACACATTTTAAAATCTATGCAATAGAAATATAATTAACCCTTGAATAAGCACCGTGTGACAAGTGTGCTTTCCATAGTTAACTTTATAATACATATAATCAACACTCGAGTAAGCGCCGTGTGACAAGTTTGGTTTACATAGTTAACTTGGTCATCACAGCAATCTCACCGGGAATGAAGAAAATGAAGCACAAGGTACAATGGTTAAAAGCCTGAGCAAACACTTTAAGGAAATGGGTGGAGTGGCCCAGCCCTGCTACATTCCAGATCTCCCTCACCACCCGCACGTCTCAGCAAACTTCCTTTTCTATTCTGGGTTTACATTTTTCTAGGTAGCAAAGGGTTTTGCTGCTAAGAAAACAAAAACTGAAGTTTGGAAATGTGGCAGTCGATCCGTGTCATCCGGATCATTTGACCCCATGAGTGAGGGTCATATTCGAGATTCAGGGGCTCATGGGCTCTAGTCTCCGTAGAGCAGATTTGGCAGTCTATGAAGAGAAATCTATGCATTGTGGTTAGAAGAGGGAACTCTCAAGGTATTTCAAGGCAGAGAATCTTTTTCTGGAAAAAGTGACATTTTGTAGAACCCTAGTGAATAAACAAATAGCAAGATCATTGATTTATTAATCAGTGCGTGGTTTCTAAGTTTAAATTCATGTTTGGTCAATATAAACTCAATTGGGCAAAAATTTGTTTCCAGCACAATAGTGAATTAGTTACCATGGAAACCTTCCTGACGAGAGTGCTGAAAGTGAAACGCACAACCAGGCCTGGGAGATGACTTGGGGGTGAAGAGCACACACTGCCTTTGCGGAGGCTCTGCGTCAGTTCCCGGTGCCCACATGTCGATACACACCTGTCAGTAACTCCAGTTCCTGGGGACCTAACTCTTCTGTTCTCCAAAGGCACCAGATGTGTATGCGGTACATATGCATACATGCAAATAAAACATTCATACACGTAATGTAAAAACAAAGAGGAAACAAAGAAAGAGTCAAAGGCTGTGGTGGTGCACTACGGCAATCTCAGAATTCTGGGAGAGGGAGCCGGGGGATCTCAAATTTGAGGCCAGTCTGGGCTGTCGTATCTAGAACAATGGCGAACAGACAAGCTCGGTGTCTTCTAAACTCATCTTTTATGTCCCAGAGAAAAGTGGGACAGTTACTCAAAGTGCCAAGGCTGGAGGCTAAGGCCCAGGACGTGCCTAAGATGGAGCTTCTAATAGGAAGTTCATGCCTAGAACAAGAGTTCTCAAGCGGCTGCATTCGGATCAAAGACTGAAGTAGATAAAGCCTGAACAAAAAGGGGACAGCTAGGAAGCCTGTCCCAACCACATCCCTTTGAGAATTTGTCTTCTCCTGCTGAGTCAGGCCCCACACGCGCGTGCATTCTGACATCATACGGCCTCTGCGCTTCCAAAATACTAAAATAGAGAATTAAATGCAAAGCAACTTTAGTATAGCAGTGTCCTAAACAGATGGGAACAGTAAGTGCAGAGCTTAAAGACATTAGCCAGCCTGAAGACCACCAGCTAGTCCACAGGTGTTCCGGGGCAAGTGGATCCTGTAGTCCACATTTACAAGATAAGAGTTCTCATGGTGGTGGGAGCCCACAGAGAAAAGAAGTAAAGAACAACCACAAACGCCTCATTCATTGGAACAGTCTGGAAAGTCATGCAAAAATAACTGGTTTTAATCTGTTTATCAAGTATTCTCAAAGAAAATAAAAATAAGAACTTGGAACCTTGAAATCAAAGCGGCACTGACGCTAACACTGTGTCAGTTAGGAAGCAGATCCGGCACAGGTGAAGCGAGTCCATGGCCCAGGAAACGGATGAAAGCATTTGCTCAAACGCAGTGCAGAGGCACCATCCGATGGGGAATGTGAAAGGGAGCGTGGGAAATCGGGAGGGTAGATGAGACCGTCCAATGTGCATCCAAAGGGGCAATATTGAAGAGAGAGTGGATGAGAACGTTTCAGAACATTTGAAGGCAACAATTCACAGATCCAAAGATCCCAAGCAGGAGAGGAGGAGAGGGAGGACGGACTCCGTAGCTTTGTTTTTCTTGTTACTGTTTTTCTTTCTGTTTTTTTTTTTTTTTTTTTCAAGACAGGGTTTCTCTGTGTAGCCCTGGCTGTCCTGGAACTTGCTCTGTAGACCAGTCTAGTCTTGAACTCACAGAGATCCGCCTGCCTCTGCCTCCCGAGTGCTGGGATTAAAGGTGTGCACCACCACTGCCCGGCCCATAGTTTGATTTATTACTTGTGAAACTAATGAACATTAAAAAAGGTTAGCTCTCAAAGACAACGGAAATATTTGTAAGAGCAGGCTTCTGGGTGGATGATTATGACTTGTGCCAGCCCTGAACCTTAATGCTAACACCTGATATTTGCAGAAGCACTGACTAGTAAATACGACCGAGGCTGCAGCGATGGCCTGAACACCATGTTTTGCTGACAAGGCATACAACACAGTGAGCTCGAGTCTGCTGGAGCCAGGGCCAGGACTCAGGTTGTTCAATTCAGCTCCAAGGGCAGTCGTTGGAAATATTTTGCTCCTATTTTCCTGGTATTTCTTTAGTATGTTTAGCAAAAGCAAAGGAAAAACAAAATGTGAGGAACATTACAGTTTAATCTATCAGGTTGGTTTTTTTTTTTTGATGCCATTCTTATTTCGTGCATGGGATTTAATAGTTGGTCACATTGCTAGTCTCTAGGAAGACTGTGCTCAGCTGCTCACAGTGGTTGGGAGTGAAGCCTTGACTCATTTCCTTCCAGTATGGAAGAAGGTATGAGGTAGGAGAGGAAGGTCATAGGCACGTGTTTAAAGCTCAGGCACAGAAAGTTTGGCCCAACATTGGCTGGAAGGCAACAGAGGACAGGCAGGAGACACCTCGGTGTATACAAAGGCTTTGCTGAGAAATAAATACACTGGGAAAGGGGCGTCAAGCCATAGCACGGCTTTTGAATCAATCAGCTCAGTGAATGGAGGTCGGGGAAAATCGAATTTGCTTTACTGCAGCTTACGTTAGAACTGGTGTGGCCTGCTGACTAAAATGTTTACGTCAAAGACCCACAGGGAAGACAGTTTACCAGGGAAAGGAACGGTGACTTCAAGATGGATCACTCTGCTTCTTCACGAAGGGAAAGTCTCATATGCACTCACCACAAAGCGTTTCTAGTTCTTAGCCAACATACCGCGGAGATAGCCTTCCAGGTCTGAAAATATCTGCAGCTGGCAGCAGTACAGCCAAAAGAGATTGCTTAACTGAGGATGAGAAGTTGTTCATTGAAGTGAGCTTGGACACGGTACCAAAATGCCTTAGATGGTTTCTGCAGCATGTGCAGTTCCTGATCCTCGCTAGAATAGCTTTCCCGGCAGGGCCCTGACTTCCATCAGCTGGTTTGTTGTTTATTTTTTAAGGGAAGCATGAGATTTTCCAGACTGCAACACTTTGGATTTGGAAGCTTGGCCTCAAAGTAAAGTATACTGTCTCTTTAAACTGATTCTCTCATAAAGGAACAGGCTCCTTTGGGCCCGATGCATTACTCAGTGACACAAAACACTAAATAAAAGGAAATTTGTTTTTCTCTGGACACCATGGGCTTATATTTAGAGCCAGTAAAAGTATCACTAACTCTATTCTTGGTGTACAGGATGCTCCAAGACGCTTCTAGAACAGACCCTATGCACCGTAGATGTTATTTAAAGGCAACCTTAAAAAACAATAAGGACCAGCAAGAGGAGTCTGTGAAAGGGTAAGGCATGTGTTTATAGAAATGAGGAAAGAAGATTCTAGACTTTAGCATTTAAGACCCAAAGAAGGAAGCTCAAAGTAGTAGATACAATAGCGAAATTGCCCTGGTGGAAATGTGCCAGCATCATTTAAAAAGTTTATATAAATATATCTTATGCCTTTCTATGTTTTCAAGCCAGGCAGATTAGTTCACATCTGTGTGAACCCCAGCACTTAAGGGGTTTAGGCAAGAGGATTGCCATAAGTTCAAGACTAGCACTGGCTACATAGTGAATTCTGAACCAGCCTGGGTCACACAGAGAGACATTGTTTCAAAAATAAAGCAAACGTGTGTGTATTCTGATGTAAATGCGTGTGTTTTCAAGAAAGGAAATCAACTGCTGTTCAGTAAAGTGCTTGCTAGTTAACTAAAAGCAAGTTTCAAAAATAGGCTTTGCCTGAACTTTTAAGAAAGAACTTACCATTCAATGTGTATGTTTTATGTGCACCACATGCACACAGTGCCTGAGATTCATGTACATCACATGCATGCAGTGTCTGTGGAAGCCAGAAGTGGGGACCAGATCCCCTGGGAATTGAGTTACAGACATTGTGATTTGTCCTATGGATGCTGGGAACCCAACCCAACCTTTGCAAGTCAGCCAGTGTTTGTAAACACCGGGCATCTCTCTACCCCAGTGCCTGAACTTGCTATCTGGAGAATAACAGGCCCAGCAAGAGGTGAGGCTGTCCTTGATGGGATGGGAGGGAGAAAGCGAGCTGGCTGTGCAAACTTACTCTATAACCGGCCAATCAGCTTGAGGTGCTTAAGTGTCACATGTGTGATCTGGTTTATCAAATGTGGTAAAGTAAACAAAGCAAACATTTATTAAATAAATTTCATATCACCTCAATAGTATCGCAACTGTGAAAATTAGTGGGGCAGATCATGATCGATTTGTAACGACTCGACAATAACCCTAAATAAATTTCCTTAACGTATAATATCTTCAAAAGTCTAAACATTCATTGTTCTTGTTTTTTTTAAAAATTGTGGGATTAGATTAACCCTCTTTTTTTTTAACTTTATTTTTATTTATACTTTGTGTCTGTCACATCAAGCCTCCCCGATCCTAGCTTTCTCCCTCCCTACCCCAGAATGAACCAAATTACAACTTAAGAGAGAAAAGAGGGGAGGGGTGGCGAGAAACGGAAAATCTTGTTAGTGTGACACAGTGAGTCACGCAGCAAATCTCTTTATCTGTACATTTTTACATGTAGCTGTTTGTCGCAAAGAATCACTGCTGTGGTTCCAGGTCCCTGATCTCTGCTCCACCACCGACACGTCCATGGAGATCCTGCAGCCCTCTTAACTCTTCTTTAAAAAGAAAATCCTACTCCAGCAGAACATTTGAGCAAGAGGTTATGATAAGATCTCACTATGTGGCCCGGGGTGACTTTCAGCCTCCTGTTCCCACCCCCCAAGTGCTGGGAACCCTGCCGCCACACCCAGCAGGAGAACATTTTTAAAAGTGCTTCAATCAACTGGGTTTCCCTCTGAGACACAAGCACAATGTGAGAACTTGCTTCTTTTACTAATGTTTTCTTCCTATTAACATTGCTTTGCAACTAGGCCATGGCACAGGAGTGCTCTGTCCCCAAACTCAATTATAGGGGAGACTTTCTTTTCTTTATCTCTTTAAAGATTGTTTAATGCAAATCTGGGGTGGAAAAAAAAAACCAAACAATATTCCTCAGACTGGCAGAACATGTTTTCAGGCAAGGTATCAGGCAGAATAAGTAAAATGAAATAGTTAGGGGAAAAAAAAAAAAAAACCACAAGCATTGACAAGTTTGGGCGGGGTAGATCTGGAATCTTTATGTATGACTGTAGAAGTACAAATTGCCACACCACCTGTGGAAAGCAGTGTGGCGTTTCCCAATAATGCTCAACAAATGTACTTTTCTGGTCCAGAAGCTCCACGGGAAGGTATGCATTCGACACTGAGGCCCAAAAATGTTCACCAGAAGGTCCACAGGGAATGCTGTGAGCGGTCTAAGTAGGGAATAACACATACGTCCATTCATGTTGTAACAGAGACGCTGTGCTGCTTTTATATAGGGGAATTCTAATCAGTTATGTAAAGTTAAAAGCTTCTGCTACCCAGCCGGGCGGTGGTGGCACATGCCTTTAATCCCAGCACTCAGGAGGCAGAGGCAGGTGGACCTCAGTGAGTTCAAGGCCAGCCTGGTCTACAAGAGCTAGTTCCAGGACAGGCTCCAGAACTACTGAGAAACCTGTCTCGAAAAAGAAAAACCAACCAAACAAAAAGCTTCTGCTACTTGAACAAAAAACAAAACTGCATCTTAGAAACATGATGTTGAAGGAAAGGCAGGATACAAAGTACGTATCGTTCAAACTACAGATGTAATACTGTTGTATATTGCTTAGTGATAGGGACACATCCCGAGTACATCACTGTGTAACTACTGAAGGGTGTAGTCACACAAACTGAGAAGGCTCATGTACCACGTTATAATCGTATAGGATCACTGTTGTGGTCTGTCATTGACTGAAGCATCGTTGTGCACAGAGGACCATATATGGCGTTGGGAAATATGATAATGGTTAATTCTGAGATGGAATATTAGAGGGGCTAATGGGGAGACTGGAGGTGCAGTAGTCGTTATAAAACTACATAGGTCTGTGTAGTTCATGACAGGTCATTAAACACACAATTTGTTCAATTTTGTGCCATATTCTGTATATTTGTTAATAATTATTAAAATACAAGTTTATTGTTGTTGTTAAGGGAGCAAGAACGTCAGCAGATTCTAAAATATATGGGTTCTACACTCATGTTTTTCTTGGTTAGAATCAATAGAAAAAAAAAGTAATTCTTAAGAATTGTTATTTAGTTAACATAAATTAGAAACTCAAAAATACATTTTAAATTAAGGGAACTATGTGAACCAATGATATGAAATAGTTGACAGGAAAGACAAAACCTTCTCTTCTATTAGACCGAAGGTGAGCTTCTATACGCTTGATTAAACAGTAAGTTATCTGTCCTTAAAGAACTGAAAGTTAATCATATTTAAGGGAATAGCCGAGCTGTCCACTAGGCTATGGCAGACTCCTTGGAGCAGCTTTCACAGGCTTAGCTGCCCTCTTTAGGTGTAGACATGAAGCCACTAAAATCCAAAACCAAGGTTGGAGAGATGGCTCAGCAGGTGAGGAACACAGTTGTGCAAACACGCAAGGACCTGAGTTTGAATCCCCAGTAATCATAGAAAAGGCCTAGTGAGGTCACTTGTTCCTGTAACTTCAACATTATGTGGTGTAGGAGGGTCCTTCTGTATTTCTGTTGCTTTCATTGGTTGAATAAAGAAACTGCCTTGGCCTTTTGATAGGGCAGCCCTTAGGTGGGTGGAGTAGACAGAAGGCTGAGAGAGAGAAGGCACTGGGGCAGACGCCATGTTTCTCCAGCCCAAGATGGACTTTGGTTAGAATCTTCCCCGTAAGCCACGACCACGTGATGATACAAAGATTAATAGATATGGGTTAAACTAATATGTATAAGAGGTTAAAACTAATGGGCCAGGCAGTATTTAAATGAATACAGTTTGTGTGTAATTATTCCAGGTATAAGCTAGCCAGGGCCAAAAGCTGGCCCGCAGCTGGGAACCGGGCGTTGGGGAACGCAGCCCCCACAGCCTGCTCCTCCTCATTACTACAATTATGGGGGACACAGTTAGGAGAATTCTTGGGGTTTGTGGCTGCCAGCATAACTCTAGGTTCAGTGAGGTACCTCATGTCAAGGTGTAGCAATATTTTGTTTGTGTTTTAACAAAGTTTATCTGAAGATCAGAATGCAGCACCAAGCCACTGGAGGCCAGGGAGTGGTGGCACACACCTTTAATCCCAGGACTCGGGAGACAGAGGCAGAGGGATCTCTGTTAGTTCAAGGCCACCCTGGGCTACATGAGATTGAACCTGTCTAAAAGAGGAACAGAGTTCACACAAAGGTGATCCCAGCACTTGGATCCCAGCACTAGGGAGACAGGAGTGATATGGCTGAGCACAGAAATGAATATAAGGTAGGGGGAGATAAGAGCTCAAGGCAGTCTGAGGTTTGGTGGAGACAGCTACAGTCTGAGATGCAGTCTGAGCACAGGATTGCCCTTTTGGTCTGAGAATTCAGAAGAAGTCTCTCTAGTGGTGGCTGCTCTGCTTCTCTGATTGCTCAGCTTTCACCCCCTAATACCTGACTCTGGGTTTCCATTAAGAACAGTTAAAATTTGGCGCTACATTAGGGCATCAGGCAGAGTGATCGAGCTGGATACCCCTGGCCTCCATGTGCATGTACCCCCTCACGTATGTGCATGCCACACATACACATTCATGTGTGTATGCGATCACTAGAATTTCTCAGATAAATCAGATGATTTTGAGAGTTACAGAGATAAATGTTGTTTTGAGATTTAAAAAAATCTCTTTTCAAATGTGCACTATTCATGGCAATCTCATTTTTAGCAGTCAACAGTGGGTCTAAACCAGGTATGATGGACAATTCCTGTAATCCCTGCACTTGAGTGACTGAGGCAGGAAGAGTGTCATGGGTTTGACGTGAGCATGGGCTACACAGTGAGCTCCAGGCCATCCTGGGCTACAAAGCAAGACCCTATCTCAAAAGAAACAACAGGAAAACAGCGACAAAGAATGCCACAACAATAGCATAAGATCCCAGTGAGTGTAAGCATAGACATCACACCCGTGTCTGACCAACAAATGGGAAAGGACCTTCACCTGTAATTTCAGAAGTTCCATTTCTGTGTGATAGGTAGCACCACTTTGTTCTTATGGGATCATAAAATACCCGTCAGCATATTCACCGAGAATGTATATATAGGTTTATATAAACTGATTGTGGGTGTCCAATGTATGTAAATCAAGCATGTAGTAATTATACATGAACAGAGAGTGACAAAATGACTTTTCAAGACTTTGAGCTGGAGGCAATGGTCTCTGTAGTCCTAGCACTTGAGGGGGCTGAGGCAGGAGAATCATGAATCCAAGGCATCATAGCAACAACCTGCTTCCTCCCCCCAAAAGACTTTAAAAATCAAATTTCATACAGCCATAAAGGAAAAGAGGGAGTGATAAACATAAAACTCACTTCCGCTGGAGGAAAGACGCTGTTTTCAGATAACTGCATGGGGAGATTTTTTGTTGTTGTTAAAAAATGTTGTTTTAATATTTTTAAATTGTGTGTGTGTATATCTATCTCTCTGTGTATCTGTCTGTCTGCGTGTCTGTCTATGGCACTGTGTGCTTATAAAGGTCAGAGGACAGTTTTTGGGAGTCACTTTTCTCCTCCCACCTTGTTTCAGAGGCAGGGTCTTTCTTGTGTCTACCACTTTTGGCATAAGGAAACACTCAGTGGTTCTCCCATCTCCATCTCCCACCTCACTCTAGAACTGCTAGGATTACGAATCGGAAGCACCACATCCAGCTTTCTATGTGGGTTCCAGGGATTGGACTTGGTTGTCAGGCTTGCGTGGCAGGAACCTTTACCCACCGAGTCATCTCCCTGGTCCCAGTAGCATTCTTTTCTATGCTGAGTGGAAAATACATTTTACTGTAGTTTTTATATATTGACATATATATTGTTTTATTTTATTTTATTTTATTTTTGAGACAGGGTTTCTCTGTGGCTTTGGAGCCTGCGCTGGAACTAGCTCTTGTAGACCAGTCTGGTCTTGAACTCACAAAGATCTGCCTGCCTCTGCCTCCCGAGTGCTGGGATTAAAGGCGTGTGCCACGACCGCCTGGCATATATTGGTTTTTAGTGTATGAAACGTTTCTTCATTTAAAGGCTTCAGATAAACATTTGGCTCATATACTGAGCTATTAAACAGACATCCGTCTCCCCCAGGGGCTAATGTAACTCCCATGTTAAAAGAAAAACTGTAAATACAACCAATATTAAGGGCAGGAGATGTGGCTCAGTGGTTAAGAGCACTGGTTGCTCTTGCAGAGGACCTGGGTTTGATTTCCAGAAGCCCCACGGCACGCTCCAACTATCTTTGACTCCACTGCCCCTCTTAGGTCTCCACCTCCACAGGACATACACACAGTTTTCATGCACAAAGGCAGACAACCACTCAGACCACAATAAAATAAAACTAAATGCATCTTTTTTTTAAAAAGCCCAACAGCTCAGCTGGGCGGTGGTAGCATATGCAGAGTCTGGTGGATGGTGTGAGTTTGAGGCCAGCCTGGTCTGCAGAATCCGTTCCAGGACCGTCAATGCTACCCAAGGAAACTCTGTCTTGAAAAACCATGAATAAAATAAAAATTGTAAATAAATAAAGCCTAGCATCAGCATCTTAAAAATTAAGAACAGTTTGTCAGATTATGCCCATGTGACTAGAAAGAATAGCTAATCAAAATGACTTATCCAAAATAATCATAAAACCGTGAAGTCCACAGTGGTATTCAAAAAACAAAACAACTCCAAGATATTTTCTAATTAAAGTAGTATTTCATATCCCGTCCATTCTAAAGTTAATTTAAATATATCCATGGCATATAAAGAAAGGTTACCCTTGCACAAAGGTTATAATTGCGCCTAGTGTAGCTTTTATGGGTTTTCTCTTGTGTTTGTGGTGTCCTCCTTGGAGGGCAACAGAAACACTCACATTGTCGAGTTAAAGGCCGGAAAAGCTCCTTGTTTCACAATACATTCGCTGCTACACCTTCCCAAGCCAGCTGGCATAGTCAAAAGTCAAAACAAGAATCCCTCCCAGCGCTGGCCGCTCTGGTTTTCCCCTTATTGGGCATCTCCAGCTGTCCCCTCACTCTCTGTTTTCAATGGTTTTGCCTAGGATTCCTAGTGGGCTCAGTCTTGGTTACTAGAAGTTGGGCTGAAGTGAAAACAGGAAGTTAAAAAGACTGTCGAACACTTCTCAGGGGGTGAGGCTAACGAGCAGCATGGCCTACTGAATGATATCAGCGGAAGCTGAGACGTTCCGAAGTTAAGGGGCTTTCCATGCGTAGATAATAATAGAGGTAGGGAACCAGGCACCAGTCCACACCTTGTCCATTCCATCTCACAGTCCAGTTACACATTACACGGTAACGGAAATACCACTCAGAGGTCTGGAG
The DNA here is from genome assembly GCA_028555095.1 of Dicrostonyx torquatus. Classification (NCBI taxonomy): domain Eukaryota; kingdom Metazoa; phylum Chordata; class Mammalia; order Rodentia; family Cricetidae; genus Dicrostonyx; species Dicrostonyx torquatus. The sequence goes on from JAQHUG010000021.1 coordinate 4,340,148, forward strand.
ATGCATCAGCATTGTGTGACAGACTTCGCATGCTGCCACAGTCGGCTGCCAGATCCCCGCCACGATCACTCCAAGGAGACCCCTCGCTGACTGAGTCTTCCGGACCTAGTTACTGGGGTTTTTGTGAGAGCTGCTGAGGGGAGAAGTCTCTTCTCAAAGATAGCACGGAGAAGAGTTTCCCGGTTGTCTTAGAATACTAACAGCCTTAAGCCATCTATGTCTGAGTCTGCTCCCATGCATTGACACTGAGCAGAAAGCCTTCCACTTGGTGTAATGAAGACGATAATGGTCAGGTGTCCAGCTTGACTACGTCTTAGGCACCGCTGTTTGCATTGTTTGAGTTTAGAGCGCTCAGTTTATTATATCAAATGTTTACTACATAATGAAAACTCTGTTTTCCACAAAACATACTTAGGTCAGTGCAGAAAAAAATGTGTGCTTTATTTAATAAAATGAATCTGTTTATTCTTTCCAGTAATAGGGACTTTTTGTTAAGGAAGTCAAAACAGGACGCCGAAGACTGTCACTAAGTCAGAATCAATATCGGTACCAGTTTCTCTGGCTGAAATGTTCAAAAATATTTGAGATAATTAGTGTTAATAAAAACTTAGCACTACTAGTCATAATTTGCCAATATGAAGCCGTTATATAGGGATCTGGTGAAGTGTGTTTTTGGTTCTGCTTTGAAACTGGCTCTCACTATGGAGCCCTAGCTGGCCTGGAATTTGTTATTTAAACCTGAGAAGAACTTACAGAGCTCTGTATGCTTCTACCTCTCCAGTGCTTTGATTAAAGGCATAATCCCACACCTGGCTGCACAGTATTTTTGAGCATGATTGGAGTGAACACGGATGGGTCATATACATTATGCATGAAAGATTAACAGGAAACACAACCCCTAGGAGGAGAAATCTTGAACTAATAAATTCAGGTTTGAAGAAGTTATGCTTGGTTGTGAAAAGCTCCAGGTGAGGACAAGTGATGAAAAGCATATCATCCTTTAGGAAAAACAAAACAAAGCATGCAGGTGGCTCGTGCCTGTAATCCTAACACTTGAGAGACTGAGGCTGAAGGATCGCCGTGAGTTCCAAGCGAGCCTGGGGGGTTCCAAGCTAGCCTGGGCTACAGTGTGAGATGTTGTCTCCATACACCAAAACTTTCTTTAAAAAGGAAAAGGGATAGGGCTGTCAAGAGAACTCAGTTGGTTAGAGCATTTACTATGCAAGTCCAAGGACCTGAGTTCAATCCCCAGAACCAAATAAAGGTGGAAGGAGAGAAAAGACGATGCAGAGTAGTCCTGTGACCTACACACACACACACACACACACATACACACACACACACACACAAGAAAATATGGCTTCCTTAAATATCACTTTAAAAATATCTGTTGTTAACAAGCCAACAAGCTAAACTGGTTGAGACTGAGCAGAGTAGCCGTACACAATTACAAAGTTCTGTTAAACTCCTCACAAAAACGTTGAGTCCCTGTTAGGATTCCATGGGAGTTAATGACCAAAACACTGCTCTGATCCTATTTCTTTTCATGCTTTCTCAGATGAACTCAAACTGCTAAGGATTTTTTTTTTGTAATTACTTGATTTATGAGGTACTGGAAGTAGGAGAGAATTAGATGTAAACTGTAAAGCACCTAGCCAAGTTTGTGGGTGAACCTGCCTAATACAAGAATAGCAAAAGAAAAAGAAGGGATAGTAGTTGGTGGAAACTTTCCCCTCAGGTAACAGTGGGTTAAGCCCTGCCCAAAAAAGTCGAAGACTCTAGTGTTTTTTCACTAATGTTTTACATTAGAAAACTATGGGAATTTTAAATCAAAAGCATTCCTCCCCAGAGACACTTAGAGACATCTATGACATTGATTTAGAAGCATGCTTACTTGTCTTTTTTTCTTTTTTTTTTCTTTTCCTTAATGAAACTTAGGCTTGGATTTTAATCTCCAACCTGAAATTTTACCAACTTTGCCATTTAGGGTAAGTATGGTCTTTACAACTCTCACTTTCTGGTTTTCACAAGTCAAGATGGTAACACTTATGTCACAGAGGTACTGCAATAACTTGAGACAAATCAAGATGGTAACACTTACGTCACAGAGGTACTGCAATAACTTGAGATAATCTCACATTCAGTAGATGCTCAGAGGTGGAATCGTAACCTCTGATGATCACTTCCAACTGTGGAGCCAATCACAGAACTTCTCTTGAGTAGAGTTTTAATGATGTTTATTTGATAGTTTTTTTTTTCATTTCATATGTCACACCAGAGGGGGCAAAACTAGATACAGGAATATTGAGAAAGATCCAAATTCATATAGCTAACAAGTGGTAGCTAGCTAGTCCTATAATGGCTTCCTCAATCAAAATATCTCTTTCCTTGCTCTCATCTCTGTCCTTCCTCCATCTCGAGTATCCCGTTCCCTCAAGTTCTCCTTCCCCTTCTCCCCTCCTGTTCATCTTCCACCCTCACTTCTTCCCCCACCTCCATGCGTCCAATTTTGTCAGGCGATCTTATCTATTTCCCCTTTCCTAGGGGATCTATGTATGTTTTTCTTAGGGTTCACCTTGTTACTTAGCTTCTCTAGGGTCATGGACTACAGTCTTGCTATCCTTTGCTTTACAGCTAGTGTCCACTTATGACTGAGTACATACCATGTTCATCTTTCTTGGTCTGAGTTACCTCACTCAGGATGATTTTTT
>JAQHUG010000021.1:4343958-4355186 GCA_028555095.1 Dicrostonyx torquatus
ATGCACAGGAAGTAGTAGGGAGGGACTTAGTTAGCCTGAGTTCTTTTGCTTTGGCAAAGCAGAAGGAAGCTCTCTTTCAGAGAGAAGTCAGCGAGTTGCTACTCAGCCTCTCTGAGCTAGCAGGTTTTCACCCTAGCCTTTGACTCCCAAGTCTTATTAATAAATAGAACAATAAAGATTTAATTAAAAGCTATATTTGGCAGCAGTGACTTAGCCGGTGCCTGTGGGAACAGAATTTCCACTAGACAGCAGCCTGAGGGGCCCGGCTCCTGCCAGGGAAACAAGTTGGTAACCGTGGAACCACATTTGCTAAAACGGCAGCGGATTAAAGTGCAGCTTCTGTGCCAACAGAAAAACAAGAAGTACCCAAGTGCCTGTCGTAGGCTGGAGAGATAGTTCAGTGGTAGGGGGTTTACCCAGTGTGTCTGAAGCCTTGGCATTAAGTCAGAGCACCAGAAAACAAACAAAAAGATGCTCCCTTTGGTCCAGACATCAACACCAGAGAAATAGTAAGAAACTGATGAGGCAAGCGGTTATACCACAATTTCCTGATGACTGTGAACCAACCATCTTTTTGTATTGTTCCACAGAATTACGGTTCCTTTCTACTATTGATGGAGTTCACATGTGATCTTATAGTATCTAACTGTCCCTTCAGCAAACTGGTGCTCACATGACAGAGTTTGCAAAAGTGTTAACGGCTGCATAAAAGATGACTGATTTTGGCGAAGTCATACTCAGGTTGTTAAAAACAAAATAAAGTACTCATTATTCGACTTCCTCAGCAGAACTATTCCCAATTGCATATTTATCTCCTCACAGCACTGTTTTTATACTGCTTCCTTTGACTTGATTTCTGGATTGAACGTGACGCTTGACAATTCCTGGATGTGTCTCATAAACCTCTTTTCCTGTAAACCTTGGCAGACGCTGAAGAGAAATCCTCATTATTTACTGTTTGAAATTCACTCCCAACCCTATTTCATCCTGTGCATGAAAGTTAAGGTTGACCATGGAATTGTTTTCTCTGTAATGTAACGTATATGCCGTAAGTTAACAGAGATCCAAAGAAAGAGCATCTAGCTCACTGAGGAAATCAGAGCTCAGCTTTGCCTGGGAGATGGCAGACCCTCTCAGAGAAGAGGGTGGCGGTGGGGGAGGGGAGAGATGTGAAATTATTAACTGTTTAAGGGAACTCGCTCACTGTGAGAGAAGTTTCAGGGGCCCCTAAGTCTGAGAAATTAGGGGAATCTGAGATGTTTAAAATGTAGAACTGTGTATCATCTGGGAGGAAACCAGAAGGGGAGCATCCAAGACAAACATGAAAAGCAGCTGTCCAGGGTGTTGGGCCCTGCTGGACCACAGCTTCAAGCAAGGATGAGGCCAGGAAGCAGGCACATGTGGAAAGCAAGTGCAGCTGGGGAAGGCAGCCATATGCAGTCTCTGGCTCCCGTGTGAGCACAGTAGAGGGCATGTCAGGCTGTGTTCCTTAGTAAAACAATCTGAAGGGCAGACATGCCTCTAGATCAGTTTCTCAACCTGTGGGTCGCGACCCCTTGGGGCGGGTCGAAGGACCCTTTCACAAAGGTCATGTATCAGACATACTGTGTATCAGATATTTACATTACAAGCCAAAACAGTAGCAAAATTACAGTTATGAGGTTGCAATGAAATAATGTTATGGTTGGGGCCACCACGACTGTTTTAAAGGGTCAGAGCACCAGGAAGGTTGAAGACCACCAACGTACAGAGAGGTGAAGTAGAGAAAAGTGTGAGGAAAAGTTGTCAGGAGCATAAAGAACAAGCAGCCTTCAGAAGAGAGTCTCTTAGGTGAACGGTAGCAAAATGGATAAGTTTTTAAAATGTATCCATTTAGGTAATCAGTTCCCCAGGCACCCCTCCCCCAATTCTGTATTGGCAGTTTTCCTGTGATCTTCCTTTCACTGAGAGCCATTGCAGCCCGTTGCTAAGCAGAAAAGAAGGAAGACGAATTACCATCTTGCTTGGGAAAGTTTCACGGTGGGAAGGGATTTAAATGCTAACATTGTCCAGTCAGACAATTTATTAATAATTTTAAAAATCACCGGAAGGAAAGCAAACGGCATTCCTGAGTTAGTAGTGACTATCTCTCATCGGCTCCACTTCTTTCTCAGAATCAGGGAGGGAGGGAGAGCCCCACAGTTCCTAAAGTTTTTCTTTGCAAAACCTGACTAAAACTTTCGCGTGATTTTGGTCTCCGTCTTACCTTGGTGATCTTGTCCCGATTTCTCTCTTGAGCAGCTGCAGTTTCTCCTCCGTGCAGAGCGACTCAGGCTCTTTTCATTACCTAGGACTTGGCAGAGAACCAGGTAGTCTTAGAAGAGAGATGTGGGAGGCAGGAGCTGGGCCAATTGTTCTGACTTCTTTTCAAAAAGCTAATAGCATTATTGTTGTCAACATCTATGATTCACTGATTTCTGCCTCCCCCTCTGCCTTTTCTTTTTATGTTGATTTGTGTGTGGGGGTCAGGGAGGGCAGTGAGGAACAAGGTCTTGCTATCTAACCTTGGCTGGCCTTAATTCAGGATATTCCTGCCTTGGCCTCCAGGGCTAGAACTACAAGGTTGCCACATCTGCATTCTTCTCTGCCTTGATTTTAAGTTTTAATTACTGACAATGGATTCTATGTGTCCTCCCCTTTTTGTCTCCCCATCTTCTTCCAGACCTCATGCCAGAGTTATCTCACACACACCCCTCCTCCCATCTTCATGCCCTAGTTCTTTCTCTGCCCCCGCCCTTCACAATTTGGCTCATGAATTCCAAACTTCTAAGTTAAACTCCTAAGTGTTACGTTATCAGAAATATGCAGTTTATCTACCAAAAAAAAGCTCTCAGAGCTCCGTGTATCTCAGCATAGCTGATCTGCCGCCCTCAGAGCTCCGTGTATCTCAGCATAGCTGATCTGCTGCCCTCAGAGCTCCGTGTATCTCAGCATAGCTGATCTGCCGCCACACTCTGACCACAGCAATTAACTAGCAATAATAATGATTATGATAATAGAAAAGAAAGCAAACACCAGTGGTTTGAAGAATCGATATACCAGGAGAGAAGAAAAAGATCCTTCAGGCTAGCTAGGCTAAGGCCATTCTTTCCTAGGCTGTAAAGTTACCATTAAGACAATACAAATCTGTGGTTCCCACACAGACCAAACAAGCTAGCTTGAAGAACAGAAAATAAAGACACGTTTCTAGGGATGAGTAGTGTTTACCTTCTTGCATAGGAACATCATTGCAAAGCTACTGTTCTGGAGTTGAAGGAAAGTCAACTTCCTTGCCCTTTCCAAGGAACCCATATACCTTTTCCTCAGTCACTAAGCAGTACCAGGAACACATCCCTAGTGACAGCCAGTCAGAGCCTCAGAATGGCAGCTTGCCAGACTGGATGAGCTCAGAGGAACATGCGCTGTGTGGTGGCAAGTGCAGCGTGGTATTTTTAAGAAAGGAACCGGAATGCCAGGCCACCACACCTTCAGCTCTGTGAGATGTGTCTGGATGGAGAGGGCAGGGGAGGAGGGCAGCTGAAGGATAGATGGTTGATATTCTCAGAGTGCCTACTCTCCCCACATAGGAGGAGGAGGAGGAGGATATGCCCCACAGCTTAATTTTAAAAGTCAGCGTTTAGTGCATTCTCTATTAAGAAAACAGTTAGTGAAATCTTTTCTGGTTTATTCACTAACGAACCACAAAATCCATTCATGAATGGAGATGGCTTCCATTAGAAGTGCCCTCATTAACCGCTATTCTTCAGGCAGCCTTCAACCTACTGACCATCAGACAGCTACCCATCTTGGGAAGTCTTCAAGCTAATACGTGGCATCATTCCCAACATCTTTGCTAGTTCTCTTTTTTCTGTGACAAGAAAAGGGGCTGCTGACCACAATGGGTGGGATCAAGCTCACTGATTAGCCCAGTGTTTGCCTTGTGGAAGTCTCTGACACTTCTCAAGGTCCCTCTCTCAGTTCTCCACATTAGGACCTGGAAAATAATCTACAGTTCACAGTCACTCAGAAGCAGGAGGCATTAGTGGCAGCAGGAGCCTAGTCTGGTGCCACTGGTTACAGCCTGAGGTAACTTAGGGACTTAGGAGTGGGGGTGGGAGACTTAGGGAACCCCACCTTTCTGTGATTGAGATCTTGATTTTCCCTGTAGAAAAGAAATCATTACAAACAAAGTTGGATGTTTTAAGGATAAAAGAAAGAGATAGCATTCATTTTAGATATAAACACAGGCATTTGGAGAGACAGATATGACTTAACAATAGCACTGTGGATTATTTTACGGCTTATAAAGTCAAATTGTTTGAAGTATCCAATATCCAGTCAGGGTCAAAGATAAAGCAAAGTTTACAACTTAAGTAACAATTTAACGTTGCAATGTTAAGTTTAAAACATGGGCCAGCTGACTGATTTCTCTTTGCATAAGGGATTTCCTTTTGTAAATGAAGTTATGAGGTAGTTTATGAGGTGCGCTTTCAGATCTATGGGTGCCTGTTACGGTCAACTGAAAGGTAACAACGCATTTTGGCTCTGAGTGGACACAGTTTGATACTAGTGAGCACTCTTTTCTAAGGGGAATCTCCTAGAAAAATGAGCACTTCTCTGTAAGCAGTCTTCCTAACATGGTTTTCAGTTGTGTTTGAATATTTTATTTTTACCAGCGAGAAACAGAAACCAGATCCAATGAGACAAAGGACTTTCTTTCCTTCTCACATTCATTAACTTTTCCAGTGTCGCTGTCCCCTCTTGGGAGAAACTAGACGCCAGATCCCCTGTGTCTTTTAGTTAGACCTCAGACAACGCTGCCCCAGATTCTACCTCCTTTAGTTAGACCTCAGATAGCGCTGCCCCACGGAGGAGTCTTTCCTTGCATCTGACTAGTGTAGCCAGTCTGGCAGTTCTCAAGATTTTCTGAGAACCATGATATGGGATTCCCCTCTGTATGCTGTGATTACCATTGGTTAAAAAAGAAACTGTTTTTGGCCTGTGATAGGGCAGAAGAGAGGTAGGTGGGAAAACTAAACTGAATGCTGGGAGAAAGAAGATGGAGGCAGGAAAAGCCATGTAGTCCTGCCGGAGACAGATGTCAAAGGGACTTTACCCAGTAAGATACAGCCACGTGGTGATACACAGATTAATGGAGATGGGTTAGTTTAGGATATAAGAGTTAGCCAGAAATACACTTACACTATTGAGCAAACAGTATTGTAAATAATATAGTTTAATAATAATCTGAGTGATTATTTCATGGTCTGGGAAGCTGGCAATGAACAAGTGGCTTCCTACTACAGAACCAGATACATTTCCTAAGACAATTTTGTTTTTGAGATAGAGTCTGGCCTCAGGTAGAACTCACAGAGATCCACAGAGTCTTGCCTTAGATAGAACTCACAGAGATCCACCTGCCTCTGCCTCCCTGCTGGGATTAAAGATGTGTGCCATCATCCCAGACTCTAAGATAAAGTCTTAACCAAAACCTGCCAGTATGCTGACCTATGGGTGTAAAGTCCCTATAGTTGAAGAGGCAATCACTATTGTTCAAGTCATTTAATCTTGGGAGGCTTTAAGACCCTAGAGTTCTGCAGAAGAAGTGCAAAAGCTGCCAATCTATCAGGATGCCCTACTGTGTCCCATAACTAAGGATGTTCTGAGCAAGGCAGCCTTTTCCAAATTTCGCTCCCGAAATGCTGCAGAGCATCATAGGCCAAGAGAGAAGGTAGGTGAAATGCCACCCAAACCTGCCTTTCTTGACCACCCCGCTCCCAAATAAATACATAGAGACTTATTCTTACTTATAAATGCTTGGGTTAGCTTGGCTTATTTCTAGCCAGGTTTTCTTAACTTACATTATCCTGTCTACCTTTTTCCTCCGTGCTTTTATCTTTCTCTATTCTATATATCTTTCTTTACTTCTTACTCTGTGGCTGGGTGGCTGACCCCTGATGTTCTCCTCTCCTCTTTTTCTTCTTCTATTTATACTCTCTGCCTGGAATCCCTGCCTGTCCTTTCTCCTGCCTTGCTATTGGCCATTCAGCTCTTTATTAGATCAATCAGGCGTTTTAGACAGGCAGAGTAACACAGCTTCACAGAGTTAAACAAATGAAACATAAAAGAATGTGACACATCTTTGCATCATTAAACAAATAATGTAACACACCTTCAGCTAATGTTCCACAACAGGACTGAGTGTTTTGAAGGGTAAGGATCTGTACTCTGGCTGTAGGTACAGCGTCTGAGCCACCCAGTGCCCTTCCTTCCCGGTCTTCTGTTAGTGCAAAGCTGCTTTAGGCAACTTCATCCTCACAACACCCTTAGCTCTCTTGTCCAGTTTGATTGCTTGCCCATCCCACTCACTTATGCAGAGGCATTTCCAACTTCCTCAGTCCATAATCATAATCACTTATTTCCTGTTCGATTACCAGTCAGTCCCACTATAGTGTAAATAATGTTTTATAGAGTGTGCGAAATTGCCTCATGTTCTTATTTTTTCAATAATTTACGTATGTGTGTGCATATGAATGCATGTAGGTGCCCCAGTTCAGGAGCCTGTGGAGGTCAGAAGAGGCATCAGATTCCCTGGAACTGGAGTTCCAGATGACTGGGAGCCACCATTTGGGTGCTGAGACCTGAACCTGGGTCCTCTCCAAGAGCAGCATTAACTGCTGAGACATCTCTCCAGCCCCATCCACTCATTCTCAGTAATGCCGTAAACAGTGCTACCACATGCTGCACTGTTTTGAAGTAGGCACCAAATTACTGGAGAGAGTTGTAGTTGTTTTCTCTTCAATCCAGTACTGTAGCACGGATAATAAAAACTCAGAGACAGATATTGGGGTTCAACCTGAAGATCAGAAAAGCAAAGCAGCCAGCCACCAGAAAGACCTTTTATCTCTACCAAATCTTCAGACTGAAAGGGTGAGATTCTGTCTCCATGAATCCTCAAACTCCACTCTCCAGTGAGTTCCTGTTTCTTCCCCTTTATATTCCTCTCTCTGACCAGCCAGATCGCTCCTGTCTCCACCTCCCTGGTTCTGGGATTAAGTACCTCCCAAGTACTGGGATCACCTTTGTGTGAGCTCTGTTTCTCTTTTAGACAGATTCAATCTTGTGTAGCCCAGGGCAGCCTTGAACTCACAGAGATCCATCCACCTCTGTCTCCCAAGCCTGGGATTAAAGTTGTGTACCACCATTCCCTGGCCTGTATGGATGACTAGGGCTGCTTTGCATTCTTCAGGTAAGCTTAATTTATTAAAAAACAAATAATATACCACTATACAGTAACCCCTAAGGTATATCTCCCAAGACCCACAATTTTCTACACCTAAAACTGGAAAAGAATCATTTTTTTTATTGCTGTCATAGTGACTTATCACAAACCCAGTGGCTGAAAATAATACAAGTTAATTATCTTATATGTCTAAAGCTCAGAAGTCTCCCACCAGGCTCCTTAGACTATGTTGTAAAAGGGAGGCGGCTGTGTCCTGCCCGGCTCCCGGCCACACGTCCTCATGGCTATACCCGGAATACATAAATTACACACAAACTGGATTCATTTAAATTCTTCTTGGCCCATTATCATTAGCCTCTTTTTGGCTAACTCTCACATCTTATTTCACCCCATTTTAACAGTCTGTAAGTCACCATGAGGTAGTGGGCTTACCGGGAAGATACAGCAAGTCTGACCCTGGCGGGCTCCTCACTTCCTTTCTTCCCCAGCCTTCTGTTGTCCTTTCCCCGCCTATCTAAGTCCTGCCCTATCAAAAGGCCAATTAACCAATAAAAGCAAAGAAATACAGAAGAACCCTCCTACATCAAGACTAAGTTTGAGGCTTTGCTATGGCTTCATTCCTTTCCAGAATTCTGAACTAGGAGTTGAGGCTGTGCCTGAGGACCATAGTTCCAGGAAGGGATTTACAGAAGAGAATAGGAACCTACCAACTCACAGAGCCCTGGAAGGAAAGGTTTGAACCTTCCTCCCATCTGATCTGTTCTGAGAGTGGCTGACCCTTCAGCTGGAGTCTCTTGATCAGAAGGTGGATGTGTTTATCAGACCCCAGTGTCCCACTTCTGCAGCTAAGCCAGAGAACCATAGATGTGGTGCCTCCCTTGACTCCCATACAAGAGACAGAAATAAGCCTTAACCTTACCCTCCACTTTGCTTCTGCATCCCATCACTCAGTGAAATCTTACTAAACCCTGTCACCTTTCCTGGAAAACACTTGCTCCAAAAAAGCCACACCTCCTAATAGTGCCACTCTCTTTGGGGTACATTCTCTTTCAAATCACCACAATACCAATACAGTTGGGAGAGGCAATAACTCTTCATCTCAGAGCTCTCTACTCTGAGTAGAGATTAATCTGCCTAATCTGTGATTTAAACCTATTGATATGTTTTGGGAAGTAGAGCAGATGGGGTTTTCCAGCTTGTGCAGGGATGAGCCAGAACATCCATAGCAGATAAGCAGATCGTGGGTATCACTGCCAAATCAAAGCCCTCTTCAGAGAAAGGTAACTTGCCTGTATGTACTCATGTAGAAAAGCATTTAAAGGGTGAGCATATCCCTGAGTATGTTCATGAACCACATCTTTAAACTGAACGTACCCACGACGCTAATCAGTAGCTAAAGAGAAAGTCAAAAGAAAAAAGAACTCATTATAAACAAAATTCAACAAAATGTCCAAAGAAATATGTTCACATGGTTCCTAAGTCAAAAGACTTTCAAGGTCATTTTTTTTCCATTTTTACTTAATACCACCAAGCAATTCAGGAGACTTGGGGGAGAAGGAAAAGCTGACGATTTACCAGAAAGATACAAAATGAAGAAGTCGGGGAAAGAGAGAATCTTTTGGAAACTACATCTGTCAGGAAGACAATTTTAGGGACTTCTGGGAGAGGTGGGAAGGAGGTAGTCATGTTTAAATGATAAGGAGCTGGAGAGGTGACTCTGTGGTTATGAATGGGTACAGTTCTTGTTCCCAGATATTTCACAACCACCTGTACTCCATCTCCAGGGGATCTATTGCCCTCTTCTGGCCTCCTCTAGCTCCTGCACTCATGTGGGCTCGCTCTCTCTTAAAATGTTTGTTTTCACTGTGTTTGAATGTTTTCCCATATGTATGTCTGTTTACTGCATGTATACTATGCTGATGGAGGCCAGAAGAGGGCATTAGAGCCCCTGAAAGTAGAGTTATGTATAGTTGGAACCTGACATGTGGGTGCCAACCAAGTGCCCCAGAAGAGTAGCCAGCCTTGGCCCCCCTTAATTTTATAAATAAATAAATAAACTTTAAAATATATGGGAAATTACTAAAATAAGTTAAGAAATTTAAGTAAATTAGAGGAGGATTAAATAAAATTTACTCATCAAAGTATCAAATTCTATGTAGGCATAATAGTGCATGCCTTTAAACCCAGCACTTGAGGGGGAAGATACACGTGGATCTTTGTGAGTTCAAGAACAGTTTAGTCTACATAGAGAGTTCCAGAATAGCCAGAGGTACATATTGAGACCATGTCTCTGGGGGAAAAATAGCAAGCTGTAACCATCATTGGAAACCTCATGTCTATTCTAGTTAGAGTGTAGGAAAAAAAGACTTTAAGGTAAGCTTCCTCTTTATTTCTCTGCCACTGCAATAAAAACACTAACGGAAATCAAGGGGAGGAAAGGGTCTATTTGGTTTCCATCATGGAGGGAAGCCAGATAGGAACTTGGGGGCAGAGACCGTGAAGGAGTGCTGCTTCCTGGCTTGCTTCCCATGGCTTGCTCAGCCTGCTTTCTTAGTTTATATGGCACTTCCCCCATGATTGGCCTACAAGACAATCTTATGGAGGCCTTTTCTCAATTAAGGTTCCTTCTTTCCTAATGACAATAGTTTGTGTCAATAAAACTGATCAGGACAAGAATACTGAGTATTTTAGAAGGGACTTCAATTAGGAGGTTATTGCAATAGTCTAGAAGTGATGACAAGGACCTATACCGAGGTGACATTTTTATTTGGAGTGTACTTTGAAAATGGAATCACCGAAAAATTTTTTTTTAAATTGAAGGTTAAAGGATAAAGTGGGCATCAGCAAGACCCCCAGGTGACATGAGTTATCATCTACTGAAACTGGGATAAATAGGGAATGATGAAATTGTGGTATAAGGAAAGAGAATCCAGAGCCCTTTTGGAGACTGTACCAAGTCTCTACTAGATAAAAATATGTGGAAATGCAAGTGTGGGGCAGACAGAAAGTGCTAGAGTTTGGCCTTTATGTGGTTTTGTCATTACCCAATAGAAAAACCACAAGGCTTGATGGAAATTGGACAAGGAAGAAGTGAAGACTGAAAAGATGAAAACAGACAGGAAGCTCAAACCCTGAAGCATTTCAACAATTAGAAACTGGAAAAAGGGGAAGAATCCAAGAGCCAAGGCAAGGAAGAGGCACTAATGAGGTAAGACCAAGGCCAGGAACATGTGATGTTCTGGAAACTAAGTGTAGATGGTCTTTCAAGTGTTGTGGAGGGATCAAACCTTTAAGACATTAGGAGAAATTTGTAGTTAAAAGCCAATACTTTGTAATTTGCTCTGAGATTTTGAATAGGGTGGTGACTGTGGCAAGATCTGCTTTAGTAGAAGGCTGGGATATTATGAAACTATTTTGCTGAAAGGAATGTGATTCTGGAGGATCTTGATGTGCCATTAGGGAAGACAGTTTGTATTGAGAGCGCTGGTCACAGTCTGTGTTGATGTCAGAAAGGAATGAGGAGATGTGCTGATGTAAGTGACATAACAGGTAACACTAGGTACATCAGAATGTTTAGGCAGACCCTCCAAGGGGTAAGTATTGGTTACTTCTCTCATCACTGTGACAGAATTCTTGGATACTTAAAGACAAGGTTTTTTTTTGGTTAACAGTTTAAGAATACAGTCCTTCGTAGCTGGGAAGGCATGGAAGCTAGAGGAGCTCAGCCCATGAAGCCAGCATGCAAAATCAAGATGTCATTATTTTTTTCCGCTGAGTAGTATTCTAATGTGTATATATTCCACACTTTCTTGATCCATTCTTCAATTGAGGGGCACCTAGGTTGTTTCCAGGTTCTGGCTATTACAAATAATGCTGCTATAAACATAGAAGCACAAATGCTTTTGTAGTACGGTTGGGCATCTCTTGGGTATATTTCCCAAGAGTGGTATTGCTGGATCTTGAGGTA
>JAQHUG010000021.1:4379901-4405386 GCA_028555095.1 Dicrostonyx torquatus
GGCTGGCATCTGTGGTCTCTAAATGTCTGCATAACACTTGACCACGATTTTCTGGCTTTTATTTTTTCCACTGAGAAGTCAGGTGTAATTCTGATAGGTCTGCCTTTATATGTTACTTGGCCTTTATCCTTTGCCACTCTTAATATTCTTTCTTTATTCTGTATGTTTAGTGTTTTGATTATTATGTGGCAAGGGGACTTTTTTCTTTGATCCAGTCTGTTTGGTGTTCTGTAAGCTTCTTGTATCTTCATATGCATATCTTTCTTTAGGTTGGGAAAGTTTTCTTCTACGATTGCATGAGAAAACTTGTAATGTTGGAGTTACCAGGGAGTGTTGCCAGATAACACTTGGCATTGGCATCTTGCCTTGCCTTTATTAACCCCAGTCACAGGAGCATGATATATAGAGGCTGGGGTAGATACATATCTTTAAAAATTTAATTATTTTGTGTTCATAGATTATTTTCTGCATGCATGTCTGTGCACCATGTGTGTGCAATGCACACAGAAACCAGACAAGGGTATGAGACCCTCTAAGAATGGAGTTACAGACGGTTATGGCTGCCATGTATGTGCTGGGAATTGAACTACCGTCTGCTGGAAGGACATCAAGTGGTATTATTAACTGTTGAGCCAGCTCTGCAGCTCCTAGACACACTTTTTTTTCAGATTCAAATAGACAGAGGTGAAAGCAGTTAGTATCTTTGACATGAGGATATGCCTAGAAAATGTGAGACTTTCTGTGGGAGCTCAGGTTTGGGGGAACACCAAGAGTCTGACTGGACATTTCTCTTCACAAATTTGAGGCTGCATGACCATCTTGGAACATGACTGTGGTGCATGTTGGGGTTTGCAGAAGTTAACTATTTTCAACCACAGAAGAAATCAATTGTCTTACTCATAGACAATATATCATTTCTTTCTCACTCATTCACATGAAAAAAGCATTTTAAAATTCTGCCTTTGCAATTGGTTTATTTTGACTGGCAAATCACATTCTTGTTCTTCAGAATGATTGCCTGTGACTTGGGACCTGAACAGATCCTACAGGAGCCATGACTCAAACACTGTTCCAGGCACATCTCTCCAAAATTAACAAAGAAGAGTCCAACTGGCAGGGGCCTTCTAGAGACTGATTTCAGCCAAATTCTTGTGAGCTCAGAGAGAATCCAGAAAAGTGAGCAGGTAACCTTTTCCATCTTTTTGCTTTTCCCTGCAGGTAAAAAGAGCTGCCTTCGTTATTAAGAGTTTGCGGATCCTTTGTTTTAGATGAAGGGAATGTGGGTGAGGTTTAGGAAATAAACCGGCATCTCATAGAGAGTGTGACCACATGCAGCTATTATAAAAGAATGTTGGAAGAGGCTCGCGTTTCTTGAGCTGTTTAGTGATTTAAGAGCCAATTTTATGGTTTTTGCTGTCCCTGTGTTCTTGTGTTCTATTTTCATATTAACACATTGTTACTGTGATGTCCCATTTTAATGCATTAGCTATATTTTCCCACTATGAACTGGCACAAAATCATGCTCATTATAATCCTGGGGTGGGGAGGAGTCTCCTATAACTCAGGTTAGCCTGGACCTCTTATGCAGGGGAGACTGACCTTGAATTCTGGATCCTTTTGACTCCACTTCCCACTCACGAATGTACTGTGATCACAGGCATTTGCTACCATGCCTAGGAAACAGTGCAGTCTTCAGTGGTTATCTCTCTACCCAGACAGGCTATATGGACCAGGCTTTGGGAAACTAGCTTGCAGGCTTCATGAGGATCCTTTCAGCTTTAGCATTCTAGCTGGTTGTCTGTTGTCAACTGGAGAAAGGTCTGGGGCTTGTTTGTATTTCCTCTGGTTCTGACACCCATTGGGTTTATAAACTGGGCAAGTCATTTGAAACCTCTTACCTACACTGGCTTTTCCCACCTCGCTGGGTTGCTATGAGTCGATGAGACAATACGTGCCAAAGTGTTTACTAAGTGCTTAGCCCTGAAGCTTGTGCTTGAGTCGACCATTATTATCAATGGCAGAATCACAGGTACAACAGGAGGAGCAGGGCTTTGCTGCAGGGCCCCATGGTTCTGAACATTTCACAGTTTTAAAGCTACTGAATGCGTACATACTTGACTGTCTTGGGGAATGGCTAACTGGCACTTCTAGTTAATGCTGTCTGGCTTTCATAGAGCCTAACACCAGTCCCCTTGACATCAGTAGAAAATGAACAACAAAGGGACTCTGGATTAAAGAGAGCAACTAGTTGCCATGCTGTTGTTTAGAGACGCCATGCTAGTCTTAAAGTCACAAACCTTCTGGCTCAGCCTCTTACGGGCTGGAATTTCAGATCACCACACCCTCCTTAGGTGCCCTTTTAAGTGTGAAGGAACCATCTCCTCCTTAAAACATGAACATCACACCACTGATTTGAAGGGGATTTGTTTCCGTTTGCTCTTAAACGAGTTTGGGCTAGTTCTCATGAAGGGTGGACATAGAAGTTGAGGTGAGCTTTGTATTTTCCTATGGGAGTTTTTCTAGAATTCAGGAGAACAACCCTGCCTTTGACGTAAGTCCCTTTACGAAAAGTGACTGTTTCTGCTATTTGAATCTTTCGTGCTTGGTCCTGACAGCATTATCTGAAGTCAGCGCTGTCATTAACCCTCTTCCACAGATGAGAAAAGTGAGACAGAGAAAATGAACTAACCCGAAGCTGTGGGACTGTTAAGCAGCCAAGCAGCGATTTGAAACCAGATGTTTTGGCTTAGAAAACGTGCTCTTACCATACCAAACCCAATGTCTCAACAATTGCCTTATTATGATGGAACCTCCTTATCCACATTTACAATCTGCCCCTAGTCAGTCTAGCCCCTGTGCAGAGACATAGCATGACAATCAAAGGTAGACTTCGATGCTCACCTCACCTACCTGCACACTGTATGACTCTGTGGACTAGTGTCTGTCCCTTCGGTTCCCTGCACAGAAAGTGGAAATGGACTGCCTGTTTCATGGGTCTCTTGTGGATCATAAATAAAGGGCTTGCAACTCATAAGATACATATTGTAATTGCTGGCTATAATTAGTTTCTCCCTTCAGGATTGAACATAAATTTATCATATTTATCAATTTAACACAAGATGCTTTAAATTTAGATCCTTCTGTGGTTTGTCTAAAGTGTCACGACTTGCAGTTTTGGAGAGGTTCCTTTTCCTGAAGCTGCTGGAGCTCCTAGTGGGCTGATCTCACAGTTCCTCCCTGGTCTCTGTGTCCCGGCCTCCTGGCAAAGATTAAATGTGGCTCATCCTTAAAGGGAATTTTCTTGAGTCTTTTTCTAGAAACAAGAGCCTTTCTCCTCACTCAAACTTTGGTTTTTCTTTTCATTTCAGTTTTCTTTTCTTTTCCTTTTTTTGTGTTTGTTTGTTTGTTTTTAAATATCTTCCTCCCTCCTCATCAGAAAGTTTGCAGAGGTTCTCTGAATTCTACAATGTCATGCTCACTCATCCTCTTAAACTAGCTGTGTTCTTGCCAAAACAGAACTTTAAAAATCCTCCGAGTTCAGACATAGTGAGGTCCTAAGAAAGTCTTGAAAACCATCTCTCTAAAGATCACTCCCAGGAAGGGGCTATTTCTTTCCTTTTGCAATAGGTGAAACAGGAAAATAGTAATTAAAAAAACCCAGACTATTAGGGGGGCTCAAGGTTTTTGAGACAGGATTTCTTTGTGTAGCTTTGGCTGTCCTTGAACTTCAGTCGGGGACTGTGTTGCTATCCATGGTCCATGTTGCTGCTAAGGGCCATGTGAACACCTGGAGTCTGGGGGTACCTAGGGCCAAGTTATTGCCTGAAGACCATGCTGCTGCCATGGCTGTACAGATCCGAGTGACCTGCACTGCCATCCTGGGCCATGATATTTTCTGGATCTGGGTTGCTGCCAAGGCCATTTCTGTGTTGATGTCCATGGCTTCTGTTACCACTGAGGACCATGAGGATAAGGCTGCAGAGCTGGCTCTGCCATGACTGGATGCAGCTCTGGGGAGAACCCACCCTGCTCTTCACTTGGGAGAGCAGGCCCTGCACCTAGCCTGAGCAGCAGAGTAAAGCTGACCCCATTGGCAGGGGTGTTGGGTGAGCCTGCCCAGAGGGTGTAAGATTAGGAGAGTTAGCCCTATTATCTGTCTGTCACTGTATGGTGTGGGTAAGAGAGAAATGGCCCTCTCAACCCTCAACACCTACTGCAGGTGGGAGGGCTGGTCCCAGGATCACCAGAGTGGGAGAGCCTGCCCTGCTTCTCACTGGCTATAGCACACAGGAGAGTAGACTTTTCATCTTGCCTGGGGCAGCACACTTGAGCTGATCCTGTTGGCAGGGGCACTGACCAGCAGGCCTGAGGGGGAGAGAGGGGGAGAGCTCCAGCTCTTTGCTGCCTAGTGCAATGGATGTGCTAGCCAGGACAGTGTTGGAGACCTCACCCTGGTAGTGACAATGAGGCAAAGCTGTCCAACCCACTTACCACCCAGGCCCAGAACCAGGGCTATGAATTGGCCCACCCCAACATCCACTTCATCTATGAACTGCTGGAGCATGTAAGGGGGCTAGACCTGCGGGTCCAAAGCTGCAGGATCTCATGACACAAGGCAACAACAATATATCCAAGAGGAGTCCCAGTGAGGGCCCAGTATCAAGGATGTAGCAGAAGCCAGAGGCCTCGAACCAGACTAATGCCTCATTGTAATGAACACTTACAGGTAAAGGTGGATGAACTAAGGGGTTTACCGTGTGACTCATTGTGTCACACTACAGCTTTCACACCAAGACTTGTGTTTGTTTGCTTTTAGTTTTTCTTTTACATTTTATTTTATTTGGAGGGGGAGGTTGCAAGGGCAGAGGGCACTGTAAAAGCATAGGAAGGTAAATGGTATCTGAATGCATGATGTGACAGACACAAGAATCAATAAAAATGCATCGAATAGGCTTATGCATTCCTGCAATCTCAGTACTCACCCAGGATGTGCAAGCAGGAGCATCAGAAGTTCAGGGCCAGCCTCAGCTACACAGAGCTTGAGGCCAGCCACATACCTGAGAATCTGGTCTTAAAAACACATTAAAATACTACTTATGTACACTGATCCATTTTGCATTAATCTGCATGAATTTATCTTACCTTTTTTTTAATACGGGGTCTCTCTATATATCCCCAGATATCCTGGAACTTGCTATGTAAACCAGATTGGCCTTGTATGCTCAGGGATTGGTCTGCTTCTGCTTCCTCAGCACTGGGATTAAAAGCATGCACCACCATGCCAAGCCCCATACTTTACCTTTTTTTTTTAAGATTTTTTAAAAAAATTTTATGTGTATGAGGTTTGCATGCATGTACTGCTTCTGTACCACTTCTGTACCTGGTTCTGCCAGAAGCAAGTGTCAGATGATTGGAAGATATCACATGGTTGTTGGTGAACCAAACCAGGGCCCTCTTCAAAAGCAAGTGTTTCTAACCACTGAATCATTTCTATCTAACCCTAAACTTTTATTTTTTGAAATATCACACCTTACTTATGACTCAGTCCCCAAGTCTTTTCAGATTAAGATATTTTGTTTTACTTTAAAAAATTTTAAACTTACTTTGTATTTGTGTGTGTGTGTGTGTGTGTGTGTGTGTGTGTGTGTGTGTGTGTGTGTGTGTGTGTGTGTGTGTGAAAATCTTTATCTGATTTTCTATGGGGCAATAGAACCTGCTAGGGCTGGGGAATTGCTGGTTTTAAGGGTCTAAATGACTGGGAACATTTGTAAATGGGTAGAATGAAGTAGAACTAAGAACTAAGAACAAGGTAAAACAAGAGAGAGCAAGGAAGAATAAAGAATGAGAGAAGAAAAAAGAAACATGGACAGACAGAACCTATCATGAGTGGATTTCTTATCCTTCAGATCTTTACCCTCAGATTTTTAGCTTCCTTTAACTCATCCTGGCGTCTTTAATTGAACCCTGAAAGGGAGTCTTAAAGGCTAAAATTTTTAAGGTTCCTGATAATAATATACTTGTAACACAGAGTAAAAAGGATCTATTAAAATTTGAACAGCGTAAACTGAAGTTGAATGACACAGGGAGTTTAATAAATAAGATTGTTTTTTGACATGGAGTCTCCCTGTGTAGCTTAGGCTGACCTCAAACTCAGATTCATTTTGTAGCCCAAGCTGGTCATGATCCCCCTGTTCTAACTCCTCAGGTTCTAGGACTACAGATTCACAGCTTTATGCCAGGATAAGGCATGAACTAATTAGCACGAAATTTTGTGTGTGTTCATGTAAAGGTTTATTTTGAATTGTGTCTACCTCAAAGGTACCTTTGTGGGGGTTTTTTGCTTTATTTTTAAATTCTACATTTTGGAATAAACTATAGTTAGAAGTTTTTGCTTCAAAGATCTTACTAGCAAAAATGAATATATAAAAATATAAATATGTACGTAATTATTACAGACAGAACCAAAACTGCATCCTCAATTCCTTGACTTCTTACCTAAGCAAAGACCCCTTGGAGTTTGTCATACAGTTTTTCCTGGAATGCAGTAACTCTGTGAAATGTCACCACAATCCAAGTTCCTGTGGGTCTTTTTGACCCTGAGTCCACTGTAACAGCAGTGTAAATGGCACTGTCGGCTCTTCAGTTATGAAGTATCCTGGAACCAGAACTCTGCCTGGAATTCAGTTATTCAAGCTGTCTCACACACAGCAGGCTACGTCTTCAGCTGCCCTCACTTAACATTACTCAAGTGATACTTGTGCCAAGGGTTTTCAATTATTTTTTAATTTTAATTGATTTTTACATTCGTTCCTCTTGACTTGCAACTTGAGGGAATTGAGGTATGCTTAAGAGATTAGTAACGTGCACACCCGGGTACGCCTGTGAGGATGTTTCCAGAAAAGATTGAGTAAGTGAAAAACAATCTACCCTAAGAATGAGCGACTCCATCAATAGGTGGAGGGACCTGGGAGGAACAGAGGACAAAGGAGGAAAACACAGTGTGCAAGACTGACACCTTCTGTATCTTCTTCCTGGCTGACTGGTGCGGGACAATTCTGTATCCTGTCAATCATGTATTAAATAAATGCTGATTGGCATGGAGTATAGGCGGGAAAACCAGACAGGAAGTAGAGGTAAGAACAGGAGATTTGGGAAGCAGGAAGCTTCCCTGGCATTTCTGCGCAGACCACCAAGGAGGCAACAATGTAAGCTGCCCCGCTGAGAAAAGGTACCGAGCCATGTGGCTAACATAGATGGGTTAATATAAGTTATAATAGCTAGTAAAAAGCCTGAGATAATGGGCCAATCAGTTAATAACCTAATGTAGACTCTCTGTGTGATTTTTTTGGGGGCTTGCCAGCTGTGGGGTACCGGGCGGGACAGAAACCCCAACGAGCAGGCCCTCATGTTACAGCTGACACGATACGAGCTTCTCTGCTCCATCACTCCCATCCCACCATGAAACCTCTAGGACCATGAGCCCAAGTAAATGTTTCTTCTCTGCTCCTATCACATAGGTCCCAGTGATTGACCTCAGGGATCAGCCTTGGCAAAAAAAAGAGCCTTCAACCACTGAGCCATCTCACCAGCCCCAAACTTGACCTTAAAAAAACACTGTTCATGAAACATGAGTTTGATATCTTGAAATCATAACAAGTTAATCAGACTAAGCATTGAAAATTCAACTGTGGAATCACCTAAGATCATTTCATATCACAGCCACCCAGAATGCATTGATTCTCTGACACCTAATCTAAATTCTTGGCTAAAGTATTAAGCTTTTCGACTAAGATCCCATGCAAATGAAATGGCTGCTGAGTTTTTCTGGTTAGGATGAAGTGAGATGCTGTCTCAAAAGCCTTTTTGTTTGGAAGAGCACTTCCTCTTAGCAACCCTTTTTAACAGTTTCTCAGAAAAAAAAAAAAAAACCCACCAACAAACTACTCAAAGTATCTGTCAGTTCCAAACTCTAGGTGTTGTGGGGGTATCGACCAGAGAAGAATGCAGTCTTTATTAGTCAGCTGGCAACTACACTGGATGTTTGGGATCCCAGTGTAGCCCCAAGCCTTTCTAAGGGTGAGCTTTTAAGCATAAAATCCCTGTTTTGGATTGACATACTTCAATTAACAAGAACAGTTAGCTAGAAGCAGAGCTACAGAAGCCAAAAAGCAAGGCTAATACATTTAAAGATTTTCCTAGAGGTATGAACTTGGAAGGGTTAGGTCTTTGTTTGAGTTTTGGCAGGTGGTGCTGTCTACATGCTGAGTTTTATGGCCTGAATGGCACTTGCATCATGGAGTCAGTTGCGCTAATGTTTGGGGGCCTTTTACACTGGAGAATTTTGGTTGACCTGTTTGGTCAAACATAATTATGGAAATCATGTCATAAATCGCTTGCTAAGGAAATGGTAAGAAGTACTCTGAAGAAAATCCCTGGGCAAGTCATTGGCCTGCCAGCGCTGCAGACAACTTAAAAACTAGATCTTTTAATGACTGTTCCCTGCACTTGTTCAGAAATAGATGCTCAAGTCTCTTCTCAGCTTCAAGGTCCAACTTTATCATATAATACGGTTTTAACTTCTCTCACCACTCTGAGGGTTGGTTTTGAGAAGCACTCATTAAAGTCGTCAAGACGTGTAACAGCTTCAGACTGTCTCAGTGCGGTAGTACACGCCTTTAATCCTAGTACTCGGGAGGCAGAGGACGGTGGACCTCTGTGAGTTTGAGACCAGCCTGGTCTGTGTTCCATAGAGGGGTTTCCAGGACACCCAGATCTACATAGTGAGACCTTGTCTCAAACAAACAAACAAGGCTGCAGCCCAACAAAACGTCACTGTACTATGGAAGTGGGTGAGATAGCTTTGGACAGAGGTGGAAGAAACAATTCCAGATGAAATAGGGAAATGTTTTTGGTGGCAGTTACTGTTAACCAGGGTAGTGCAGTTCTCATGGCTGCCTGCCCACAGTTGCTCACTGTTTACCACTGTTTGGACTGAACTGGGGGGAATCCTCTCTCTTCATCTACATTTGGTTGCTTTTAAGTATTGCTCATTTAGATAAACAGAGCTGGGTGAGCAATATATTATTCATCCCCTCTCTAGTTTTGCTCGAGATGGTATCTTCATCTGAAGCTCCCAAAAGGGTTAAAACGCTTTCCCTGGCCAAAGGTGTCTTATGTACTGTCCATGCCGATCTGTGTCTCAGATGGTGGAGTTGGATACTTGCTGCCAAAGGAGACAGAAGTCATACAACTTACTCATCTGAGACTTCTCTTTAGATTCATAGATCCCAGCACATGTGGCATCTTCAGACATTAGGATGTTGCCAAGGACTTGCTAATCATGTTATGTAATTAAAAGTACAATGATATTTGACTTCCAGGGAAATGATGTATTTGCTTTAAAAAAAATTCAGATACTAGCCGAGGAGATGAAAAGCATTTATTAATACAAAGATGTCCTAGAGGAGGCTAGAGAGATGGACAGCCAGCAGTTAAGAGTACTTGCGGTTTTTACAGACGTCTGGAATTTGGATCCCAAAACCCACATTGGCCAGCTCACAACTGACTGAACTCCAGCCCCAAAAACTCCGGAATCCTCCTCTGGACTTCCCCAGCACCCACACTCCATACTCACATACAGACACGCAGACACACACATACCCCATATCTATACATTTTTAAAAAAATGTTCTAGAAGAGTAAATAAAAATGACAAGTAACAGGTGGCTACAAGCCTGGGTGTGTGTGACTCAGTCTGTAATCTTGTGCCTGTTGCCCCCCCCCTTTTTCTCCATATGAAAGGTGTTCACTGTTGGATTTCCAAAGATCGGCTTCTGCTGTTAGGGCCAGCCCTTGAATAAAACTTAATTTCTGAGCTGGAGAGATAGTTCAGCAGTTAAGATCAGGTACCGATCTTCCAGAGATCCCAGGCTGTTTCCAGCACTCACAACAGATAGTTCAAAACTGCCTGTGGCTTCAGAGTCAAGGAAACCTGACACCTCTGGCCTCCATAGGCACCTTCACTCACATACACACACCCAGACACGGGCACAGAAACATAATTTAAAATAAAATAAAAATTTCAAAGCTTGATTCCCTTCTCACTAGCACTCAGTCCTTGGATATTGGCTTTTCAGCAGTGAACAGCTGGACTTGGGTTCAGTCAGCGTACCAAGTGTTCTCAACTACTTCTCTCAGACTGGTCAGACCAAAGATAATGTTCTCACTGGCCTAGAACAACATGTGAAAAATGGAAACAATGTCAGCCTAATGTAGGAGTAGAACTGGCAGCAGCTCCCTCCAGGGCAGTATTAGCCTTTATAATGATTTACTCCTCCAGCTTGATCAGTGAACAAGAAAGGTTTGACCCTGTGTACAATCTGCTAAACCTAACTACAATAAAACTATACTTAAGCACTGCCCAAAACTGTGACAATTATACTGATTATTCAGCAGGTCATTAGCAGTGTGTATTTATTAATTCAGTGGAAACCATTATGAACTTGGGAAAGAATCCTAAAGAATGTAAGCTCTCTTCCTTTAACATGGCCACAAGTACCTACAAGTGCCTCATGTGTTTCAGGACTCAAGATTCCTTAAAGATGAGGAGGACTCTGCCCTTACATAGAGTTGTCAAAAAAAGAGAATTGGGGCCTGGTGGTGTCTTTAGTTGGTAGAAGAGTTGTAGTATACACAAAGCCCTGGGTTCATTCTCCCACAGGATGAATTGGGGCTCGTTGACTACACCTAGAATCTCAGATTTAGCAGGTGGAAGTACGAGAAGTCTGAGGCCATCCTTAGTTTCATAACAAGTCCACGACCAACCTGAGATGTAAGAGACCAAACTAACTAAAAAGAATATTGTTTAGCAGGTAAAGGCATTTGCCAGCAAACCTGAGGACAAGAGTTCAATATTATGGACCCACACGGCAGAAGGAGAGAACAAACTCCCAAAAATTGTCCTCTAACTTCCATATATAACCTCATATACAAACTTATAAGCAATGTACAAAATAAAAATAAGAATATCAGGGAAAGTTATTGATGGGCCTTTTCAAAGCAAATTTTTCATGGGGAAAATATATAGCTTATAATTTCACCTGTGATTTCAGAGAAGCTCAGCCCTACCTTATTACTCCAGGTTCCCTAGAGTCCAAAAGTCCCTGATAAAGTCGTAACAATCTTGAGACTTTCATAACACCCATATCTGACAATGTTATCTGTGTCTATGGCCTTAACACCCGCTCCTTCCCCCTGTATATCTCAGATTTCTCTATGATTCAGTCCCACACTTGGCCATCTTTGGTATCCAGAACCTCCCTTCCACATCCCCTTTCTCAGATTTTTATTTCTCAATGCTCCCAATTCATTCACTAATTTGTCTGTCATATACTGGATATCTTCCTGGTTCCGACCTTTCCCTAGGTTCTGAGGCCAAAGATGATTGATTAGTTTGGATTCTTTCAACAGAAAATATTTGTGCATATGAGTGTGTGCACAGACGTCATATGTGTATGAGTGTGTGCACAGACGTCATGGCATCCATGTGGAGGTCAGAGGGCAAAGTAGGAGTCAGTTCTCCCCTTCCGTGGAGGGATCTAGGAATCAAACTCAGGATGTCGGGTTTGCTGAGTGGGTGATTTCACCCACTGAGTCATCTCACTGGTCCGAGTTTTGGTTCTTGAAGAATGTCTGGCTTGGTGAAAACCAGGGAAACAGCAGATATACTAAAGGCCATTACTGTTGCATTCTTATTATTAAGGCCGAGGTTCATGCTTCTGTTCCCCACAGCACCATGTCTGCTCAAACTCAACCATATTTAGTAACAGGCCATAGAGAAAAGAGCAGGGGTGAACTAGTCCAGAGGCTTAAGGGAAGGCTGGAAGTGCATTGCAAGGCTCAGACAATTTCATGGGGACTCTGCTCCACACTGCTCTCACCGAAACGGCCCCCAGAGGCCTGGCTCTTCCACTTCTCTTCTAAGGGAAGTGTCCTTAGCTCTCAGTCAAGTCCTCAGGGATGTGTGCCAGCAAGGGTACCAGTGTAGTGAGAATTCAGACAGACACAGTACAAAACACACAGGACTTTGTAAGACACTAAGAGTGTTTGAAAAAGAAAAAAGAACATTTTATCAGATAATATATTTTAAGGATTTAATTAATTTAAAGTTGTATTAAGTTTTTTCTCAAACAACATATTTAGATCATTTCTTTCACCTCTCCCAAATCCTTTCAGATCCTCCCCAGCTCCCTCCCCACCCAACTCCCTGCTCAAGTATGCACTGTGTGCTTTCTCTTTTTCTCCCTAAAAAAAGAATAAAAAAGAAATCCAAAAACGAAAATCAAAACAAACTAAATATAAAAGCAATAAGCAAAAAATACCAAAACAAAACAAAAGTACATACACAGACATACAAACATAGAGGCTGTTTGCGTTGGTCAACTACTGGGGCCTAATGGAACCAGCTCCAGAATGTAGTTGATACACCCAGTGACATCAGGAGGATATTTTAGTCTGTTTTCTCTATATAATAAATAATCAAGCCAGGTGTGATGGTACCTGTGTTTAATCTCAGCACTTGAGAGGTAGAGGAAGGTTTATCTCTGTGAGTACAAGGCCAGCTTGGTCTATACAGTAAGTTACAGGACAACTAAGGTATACATAGTGAGACTTTGTATGAAAGAAAGAAAAAAAAGGAAAGAAGGAAGGAAGGGAAGGAAAAGAAAAGAGAGGAGGGAGAAAGAGAAAAAAGAGGAAGAAAAAGAAAGAAGGAAGGGAAGAGAGAAGAAGAAAGAGAGAGAGAGGAGGGAGAGTGGATGGTTTTGGATTTTCATTTTATTCATTTTATACTTTTTGAAAAAGTATCTTCAACAACCAGATAATTTATAAGGAAACGGGGTTTGTTTATCTCATGGTCCTGTAGATGGAGGAGTCCAAGGTCTTGGAACCACCATCTCTTGAGGTCTTCTTGTTGCCTAGTGAGACAGCATTCAAGACAGAGAATGAGGTCTGCTGCTCCTGTCAAAACCCGGTCATCCACGAGTAAAGAAAGTAAAGTGTATTAGTGACTCTTTGTCACTACAATGAGATACCAGCCACAGCTCTGTAGGGATAACAGGTTTATTTAGCGCAGAACTTTGGGAGACTCAAGCTCACAGTACTGTATCATCTTGCATTTTGGCTGTAGCAAATGATGTGGATGCCGTGGTACGAGGACTAGAAAGGGGCTGTATCTTGAGCCAGGAGCAGAGAAGACCATGGCTCAGGCTTTCTTCTTTTATAGTGACACTCAAAAACTACCAAAAGGGTCATATGGGGCTGTATAAAAGTTCCCAGAAGACAGCCCTTATGTTCTTAGGGACTTCAACACTTCCCACTGAGCCCTGCTTCCCAAGAACTTCCCCTAGGGACCGAGCCTTCAGCTACACTGAACTCTTAGGGAATTCTGATCCAACCCATGGCACAAATTAAATGGAGAAAACTTCTCCATCTTAGGCTCCTTCCTCACAATACCATTAAATATGAATGTGGAGATTAGGATTAATACAAATGTTGGGAGACACATTCAAACCATAGCCCGTACTTGCTTGCAGCCACAATAATATGTGACAAACCATTACCAAACTCAGTAACTCAGTACAAGCATTAACTTCAAGTTGGATGAGCAGTGGGGGTTCTGCTGATTCTCCTAGTACTCTTGTCACAGCTGGGACTCATCTATTGGCTGGCTGGCTATTGGTTGATTTAGGATAAGCTTGGCAGGAATGCTCTCTTGTCTCATCCTCACACAGTTGAGGTACTGAATGTTCTAAAACCTTTCTTCACACTGTGACCCTCTAATAAAGTTCCTCATGGTGTGGTGACCCCCCCACCATAAAATTATTTTCATTGCTACCTCATAACTGTAATTTTGCTGTTGTTATGGCTCATAGGATAAATATATGGTACGCAGGGTATCTGATGTGTGACCCCTGTGAAAGAGCCCTTTGACCCCAAAGGAGTCAAGACTCACAGGTTGAGAACTTCTATTATAATGAATGCAAAGGAACAAGAAAGAACAGACGCATGTAGGATTTGAAGCCCAGGCTTAGGGCTAGACAAAGGCATTTCTGTTGTGTAGACAACCTGTAGGCTCTAAAGAAAACAGATTTCAAGAAACAGATTCCACTTAATCTGGAGCTCGCCTGTTGCCTATACTAGCCTCACAGCAAGTCTGGAAAATTCCCCATCCATCACTAGAGAGACAGATGTACCATGCCCACATTTTTATATGGACGCAATGGGTAGAATTAAGGTTCTCATGCTTTCATGGCTCCCCTAGTTTTAAAAAACAAAACACCTTTTCTACCTTGGTGCTATGGCAGATAGCAAAATTGATTAGAGCAACATTAACAGTAATGTGAAGGTAACAGTCAACATACCAGCGAGTAGAAAATACCAGATAAAAGAATAAAACATCGCTAGTGGTCTGTTGGAAATGTTCACAAAACATCTTCCAGAGTTACTCTGAAATACAACACGCATGGAGGGTTTGTCAACTCTCCATCCCTTTGACAAAATACCTAAGAGAACAACTTAGAGGGAGGAAGATTCATTTTTGCTCACAGTTCCGGACATCTCAGCAATGCTCCATTATTTATGGGTCTGTGGTAAGGCCGGGCTTCATGGGAGAGACAGTGGTAGAGAGCAGACCTGCTCTTCTTTTGGCAGCCAGAAGGGCAAGGGAGAGCAGAGAGAAAGCAAGAAGGAACAAGGCGCACCCAGGGCATGGCCTCAGTGAGCTACTTGCTCCAAGAAGGCGCTACCTAGTTCAGTTCCAAGCACTGCCCAACTGTCCCCGCAATCATTAATGCATCAACAGATTAATCCTTTGGTAAGGTTAGAGCCCTGTGATGCAGTCACCTCTGAGCACGATACCTGTGGGGATCAAGGCTTCAACACATAAACCCTTGCAGCTGTGTCCGACCCAAACCCTAAGAAGGTTTAATCCATTGGCTTTAAGCAGAAACGATACTGGAGAATATTATAAAGTTTTCATGCAGTTTCTTTTTCTTCTTTGATATTTCCTATCTCCTCACTTCTCCCACAACCCCACCCCCACTACCTTGCTTTAAAGGGCTGGTATATCCATTAAATTAGCATATGCACAATGTAGCCAGTGCCTGGCATGTGGTAAGCCTAGAGAGGGATAAGCTGTCCTTGCTACTGTCACCTCAACACTGTCTCTGCAGTCGTATTTTTGGTCCTCTGACTAGTTGGGCTTTCGCGTGTCTCTGAAGGTATCTGTGGTGGCAGTTGTCACTCAAATGTATCCATCTCTCGTGTTTTCGCACTGTATAAATCCCAGAAGTTCAGAATCATTCTCCGGAAAAAGAAGAGGAGAATCCTAACTTTGCTAAAATCTTGTTTCTGCCACTCTGTGAAAATAAAACTTTCAAATGAGGATGAAAGTAACTGAAAAAACGAAGCAGTTTTTCCTTCTTTTCTCTTCGTGCCATGGGATTATCCTCACTCCACGTGTGCGTCTCCTGGACTGGACTGAGCACCCTTTGGTTAGAATATTGGCCTTTATGTGCTGAGGCAATGGAATCAGAGAAACACTCAGTGGGCAGTAGATGAGTAAAAGAAGGTGATTCAGTTTCTCAGTTTCAAAGCAAAATTCATAAAAAATAATCTTAATAACTATGGTAGGCATCAAAACTTCCCTCTTTACTGTTTTCAAGTATTCAGTAATATTAAGTAAATTTATGTTATTGTGCAATTACTACCTCTGCATAGTCTGAAAGCGTCACCCTAAAAAGAACAAGCAATCTACTCAACATGCTCCTCACACACCCCTTCCCAGCCTGAAAACCTGCTTCATCTCCATCTGTGGATTTGCCTGTCCTAAATAACTCATGTAGTGGATTCATACGACATGTAATATTATTTCTGTTTTTTTTACAAAACCAGAACGATGTTTTCAAGGTCCATCCATGTTGTCGCACACGTGCGTTCTTTATCCCTTTTCTCACCGACTCGCCCACGACACATACACACTACCATGGGCTTATCTTCTCACCCTCGTGTGAAATGGATGTTCCTGTATCTCTTAGAGTGCCTGCTTTCAACTCATCAGGAACTGAGCAGCCGGATGATGTGAGGATGTGGTGATGGTCGTATGTTTAAATCTGAAGGATGGCCAGACTGCTTCCAGACTGCAAAGCAGGCTATGCAGCTGCTGATTCGACCAAACGCATTATATCATATTGTCCTTTTAACATGTCTGGTTAGTCAGACTGTAATCTGTATCGACTTTCCTTTAGCTCAACAGTTCCCAGAATCCCTCCATTCTCTGGTCCCTAGAGCTTGAGCTGGACATCATGGCTGCTATTTCCCAGCCAAAGGCTGGGGCTTCCCTTTATCTCTTGGAATAACTCCTGGAACAAGATGACCCGATCCACCCTGTCCACATTCTCATCCTAGAACTAAGTCTTGTATATGTTATTACAAACCGAAATCTGCCATTACTTTCTTCAAACTAACTGATGATTTTAAGTTGTTTTGTCATTAAAATAGCATTAATACAGAAGAATGCAAACACTCCAATACAAAGGTTGTGGCAGATGAGCAAATGTGTTCCTCAATCACAAAGCAGATCTTTTGGTTTGGGAGCTAGAGGGCAGGCCTAGGATCGTGCGCATGCTCAGAACACACCTTACCTCTGCTCAAAAGCCCTGCTCTAGCCAGCGTTCTTTCGACTGCTTTCTGTTCAAGTAGAACTCAGCCAGCTTGCCCAGAGGCTTGTGTGGCCTCTCATGAGAGCCATATCCTAACCTTTAGAGGAATCACTCACTTCCTTGCTTTTCTTTTCTTGCCTTTTCGCTCGGTTGTGAATCTCTCCCCTCTGTATTTCCTATACGTTAGTAATTGGATCCCAAGGACAATCAGACTCTAGGTCGACAGCTTTACAGGCTCTGTGCCACTCACCTGGAGGCACCCCCTGTGCTTGTTCAGAGTCATGGAGACTTGACATCCATATCCTCCATTCATCCAATATTGTAGAACGTTGACATTCCAGTGCCATTGTTTCTCCCTCGTTTATTTGTTGGTATATTATATCAAGAGAAGCTTCCGCTCCTCTGCCATTTAGTTATCCATCAGAACTGTTTGTATTTTGAAGAGGCACATTGGGCTCTTGCTCTCTACTTACTAAGTCCTGGCATCTGACAGAGGAGTACAATTAGAGTTTCAGGGGACGCTGCTGTGCACAATGGGTCTGTGTGTTTCGGCCTGCCGCAGCTGTGGCCTTTATGGAGGCCGTTTGCCAGCTTTAGGAGGTTCTTCTGTTAAATTCGTGTATATTCATTGTGTAAAACTAATGAGTTCCATTGGGATATTCTCATGCACATGTATCATGTATGTTGATGTCATTCACGTCCCCTCCCATTAAACTCTCCTGGCCATTGCTCCGCGGTACACATGTGTGTCATGTATGTTGATCTCACTCACATCCCTTCCCATTATGCCCTCCTCCCCACTCTGCTAGTGGTGTCTAAGTGGCTACTGGTTCTATCATGGGGTTCACTTCACTCAATCTGGAAAGAAGTTCTGGGAAAAGTTCATACTTTTAGAATCTGCTGACAAAGTGTGGGCCTCTTTCTACCTCCGCAAAAGCGCCATGGAGCGCTGTACCCATTATGGTGTGAGGAGCTAGGGAGTGGAATTCTCTTGGGACTATCCTCTGTGTCTGTCCCCCGTCCCCCCATCCCCCGTTCCCCCCCCCCGCCCAGCCCAGCCCAGAGTTTCCCTTACCCACACATGGGAGCAGGAGTTTGAGTGAGTCTTGTGTCTTGAGAGGTCTCCTTTTCCTCTCAGATTTCCACCCTGCCATAGCCCCTTGGCTTCTTCAGAGGACACTTCCCAACTTACAAACACACTACTCCCAGTGAAAAGGGAAAAATGGGAGCATTTTTTTGGGCTCAGAAAAACAAAAACAGAAGCAAAGTCTCCAGAGACCTTTCCTGGGACACATTCTTTTGAAAGGAACTACGCAGTGACCTAACTTGGAAATTCAGCTGCCCCAGATGTCTTAATAAAGGCTTCGCCCTGACCTCTGAGGCTTAAACACTAAAACCTGACAAAATATCATGTCACAGAATTTCTACATTTCACACACACACGTATATATACATAGCAAACCTGTGTTTCTACAGAGTTCTCATACAAGTGCAACCACAAGATAGTTGTCCATTTGTGTGGCCTGTTCCACTTGCCATGTTTTATAGGTTCATCCGTAACACAGGATGCATCAATACTGTATTTGTAAAGCTGGATAATAACCACTGTGTGTGTGTGTGTGTGTGTGTGTGTGTGTGTGCACACTTCATTTTATCTCTCAGCTCATCTGGGAACATCAAATTGTTTCTGTCATATGGTTAGTATGAATGGAGTTCCTAAGAACATGGGTGTATGACTTCCTGTTTGAGTACTAATTATTCTTCTTTATTCTTCTCTCATACAATACATCCTAACTGAAGCTTCCCCTCCTCCCAGCATGTCCCTCACTTCTGCTCCCCAGGTCCAATCCTCCTCTGCTTCCCTACAGAAAAGAGGTTTCCCAGTGATACTAACAGACTACAGCACAACAAGATGCAATAAGACTAGGTATAAACCCTCACATGAAGGCTTGACAAGGCAACCCAGTAGGAGGCAAAGGGTCCCACAAGCAGGCAAAAGAGTCAGAGATACCCTTCCTCCCACTGTTAGGAGTCCCACAAAAACCCCAAGCTAAATAATTACAGAATGTAGGCTGAGGGCCTTGCAGAGACCCATGGCATAGCATTAACTACTGTCTTTAGATCTTGGGGTCCTCGTGAGTTGACTTTGTTTGTGCCATACATAGTCTGTGTCCCACCAATTTATAACCAGCGTTCAATGGTATTAAGTAGCTTTTCGAAATCAGCTTCCCAATAAATCCAAAATTCTACCCCTTTCCATCACTTTCTTTGCTCTTACTGGTCCCAGCAAAGTCCCTTCTCCCCAGTGTTACTACTCTAGTCTCTTTTCCTGTCCTTGATTCTGATCCAGCCCCAACAGGCTCATATTGCAGTGATGCCAAATTGCTTCTTAAATACCTGCTGTGGCCACACATTGTTCAATCAGTAAAAATCCAGGTTTTTTCATTGACCCTGAAAACTCTAGCTAAGAAGATCCAGTTACCTCTGTGTACCTTTCTCCTCACCCTCATCTCCCCCTTGCTCACAACAAACTTCTCG
Organism: Dicrostonyx torquatus; assembly: GCA_028555095.1. Lineage (NCBI taxonomy): Eukaryota > Metazoa > Chordata > Mammalia > Rodentia > Cricetidae > Dicrostonyx > Dicrostonyx torquatus. The sequence continues at coordinate 4,399,158 of JAQHUG010000021.1, forward strand.
CTATTTCTCAAGCCTGCCGCACACATCTGGCCTTGTGGTCTTGGCCCAGCTGCATCCATGACTAACCCCTCCTCTCCTTCTGTCAAATCTGAGGCCTTCTTGGGTAAAATCACAGCCTCTTACTTCATGCCTGAGTCCTCAATTCTCCTGCTGTCACTAACCTTTCCTGTTGGCATGATCTGAAATTACTTCATTATTTGTTTGTTAAGTTTCCTTTCCTCTGTCTCTCTTTTCCTCCCACTCTCAGCCCCCTGCTGACTGGGAATTTTGTCTGTGTTCCCCTCTGCTATGCTCTTGAGGTTTTAGAGCAGTGCTTGGCATATCATGAGTGTCTTGTGTAAAACGAGTGAGTGAAGTCGCAGGGCAAACTAATGAAACTCAATCAATCAGGTCAGAGTGACAAAGTCAGTGGTCAAGTACTAAGTGGTACCTGCTGTGCTGGTGCACTCCTACTGTTCAGACATCATGCCTTCACAAGTTACTTCCTGCCCTCGCAGTACTCCAGCCGTTTTCACTGGCCACAGCAGCCCACAACTCCTATTCCTGTGGCATAAAGGAGTTTTATGTATGTGGGCCTCACACACTTTCCTCAGGATCCCCAGATGTCAGCTCGCCATCGTTCCTAGTGTTTTGGAATAGTTACTGGTTTGTAGAAAGAGATTTTACGCCATGATCAGAAAGATGGCTTTACGCTTTGTTGGCTTCTCTTTAAAACAAGTAAGCAAACTTTACTGCCTGAGGCTCATTCACCAGTTGAGTAGCTCGGAGGAAGGTACTCTGAAGTAAGGCTTTCAGTGGACGGCCCAGAGGAGGAAAGCCCTGTTTTGATTAAACTGCTTAGTTAGCAGGTATTTTGACCAGTGTGATTTTGTTGATGAGCCAACTTGCTGCACCTTGCCTCCCAGGGTTGAAGACATATCTGCCAAGGGCAACAGTCCAACTCTGGGGATGTGCAATGCCAACTTGAGCACCGTGCATCTTGCTTCTTCCACACCAGGTGAAAGGTCCTATCCTCATCTCCGCAGGTCCAGTTGCTTTTAGAATATAGACTAAATTGGTACAAGTGTCTGAACTATCTGAGGAAAGTCTCACCAGAATGATAGAAGGTTTGCCTAGTTTTCTTTAGCAACATGCAACATAGTACTAAATCAGCTGACAAAAAAAACCAAAAAACAAACAAAAAAAAAAACTGATGAGGTTTTGTAGAGGTCCCAGTGCTATTTCATTATTTTTAATATGCATATAAATAATTTTGTGTTGAAAATGTACTTAGTTTACTCAAATATCATTTGACTCTTATAAATTCAAAGAATGGCCAGAAAAATATAATTTTCCCTATTTTATTGAAAATAGATTTTTTTTCCCTCACATTAAATACCCTGATTATGGTTTCTCTTCCTTGTGCTCCTCCAAGTTCTTCCCCCTTTCTCCTCTCATCTAAATCCATTCCCTTCTTGTTTCTCATGAGAAAACAAACAGGCTCTGAAGGGATGACTAAAATAAAATATAAGATAAAGCAAAACCTAATACATCATAATTGGAGAGAACGAACAAGCAGAAAGAAAAGAGCCCAAGAGAAGGCACAAGAAACAGAGACCTACTCGTTTGCACACTCGGAAATTTCATAAAAACACTAAACTGGATATATAAAGATATATACACAAAGGACCTGAAGGTAAAAAGAGATAAGAAAAATATGTATACATTAAATTAAAATTAAACATAATAAGATAATTTTTTTAAAGGAAAAGCCTTGACATGACATTATGAGGCAAGGAAGCTCTAAAGATACTGTTGAGTTCATCTTCTGTTGGCATCCACTGCTGAGCCTGTGCAAACTCAGCTTCTACTAGAGCTCCTATCAGTTCCACGACACCTACACTAGCATGTGCTGGCACAGAAAATACAAGAATACTCAGGCAATGTTAGGAATTTTCTCTAGGAAAAGATGTCACCTGGGACCCTGCGCTCCAGCACTGCCCCGGGTTGCATCTCTGGCCCTCGGTCAGATGAAAAGATGCTAAGAGACAGGAACTCCTGACCTTTGGGTAGAGTGCTCTCTATGCACCCATATAGATATACTCTCTGCCCTCTTCAGTACTGCTCCACAACCAGAGAGGCTAGGTTTAGAGAATACCCAACAAGAGGCTTTGCTCTTGCGCTTTGGTTCATGGGCTGGGGCGGTCTGTTGCTCTGTAGCTTGAATCAGTGCAAGTCTGTTCTACATGTCTGTCTTCTCATCGTGGACTCCAGCTAAAGATCAACCACTCTTGGGAAGCACCTGAGTAGAGCAAGGTAAGGATTTTATTTCCTGGGCTCTGTAATTGCTGCTTCCCTCGTAACTGTGACCAGATACCCAACGGAAGCAACTTAGGAGAGAAGGGTCTATTGTGGCTCAAGCTTTCAGAAAGTACAGTCCGTTGCAGAAGGGAAGGCACAGTGGGAGGAGCATCTCTGCCTGTTCTAGTGGACAAGTAAGGCCACTGCCACTTCCATGGAGGCTTGGACCAGGAAGAAGCACAGGGATGATGGAAAGGGACCAGGGATAACATATCCCCAAGAAACAACTCCCAGTGACCCAGGCTTCACCTCCTAAAGGCTCCATAATAGCACTGCCAATGGAGGGACCAGGTATTCAAGCACATGAACCTATGGGGAACAAGCCATAACAGCTCCCTTATTGCTAGGTTGGCCCTTTGCGTTTACCAACAGCCAGTTACTATTGGACAATTTATTTCTAGAACTGTGTTCTCTGAATCCGTCCTGCTCCCTTTGTTTGACCCTCCTGGCTGGTTCCTTTAACCTTACTTAGCTTTCCTTTAATCTTATCTAGCTTGTTATAACTGGCTTGTTAGCTCTCCTTATTCTGCCTGTATGGGCATGCTATAGTTCAAATATTTTTGTCTATACCAAAAACTCATGTTGAAGCTTTATTCTTCAATATGCAGCACTGGGAGATGGGGATCTAATGGGAAGTCATGGAGGCCAGGCCCTTAGGAATAACGAATAAGCTCTCACTCTCAAGGACTGGCTCAGTCAATGATGACAGGATAAACTTTATAGTGTAAGACTACCCCTCATGTTTGGTCTCTCCTCCTTGCCCTTCTACCTTCCCCTCCCCCAGTCCTCCATCTCCCCTTGCTATGGATACATTTGAGGACTAGCGTTACACACTTGCCTGATCTTGCACTTCCTAGCATCCAAAACCAGGAGCCAAGATAAACCGATTTTCTTTGTAAATTACCCAATGCTAGGTATTCTGTTACAGCAGCAGAAAATGGACTAAATGCCATGGCTTTCCTGTCAGGACCTATTCGATTGACATTGTTACCAAAGCAGGAAACCACAGCAGTGAGGCTGTTTTCAGTAGACAGAACCTAAATCCTGAGCCAGAAGAGGCAGTCTCGCCAGCAGCCAGGGTGGCCCACAAAGCTCATCTTCCCCTTTGTCTTTCTTCTTTCAGCCCTTGTCCTTGCCCTGAGCTAGAATAGGTCTGTCTCTTGTGTGCCCTAGACATTCCTGGCATCTTTCTGTACCCAGGCTTGTGCCTCCAGCTTTGGGTTCTTTTTGATAATAATTGTTTCCTGAAATTGAATTGGAATTTTGCTCCCCTACCCTTGGTGGGTGAAGCCAGGCTTTACAGCCCCCTTCCCTGGTAGGGTGGAGGACAGTAGACCAGTGGCAGGAAGTTGTTAATTCTCCGGCAGTGCCTTCTACAGCTTCTTTATCTTTTTCGTCTCCCTGGGAGCAAAGCCAAAATCTTTATCCACAGGTTCTGAACATGATTGCAAAGTTCACAAGCCTTGTTTGAGGACCAATCATGTCGGTGGCGTTCGGGACCATAGGATATAGGGATCAAGGGGACTAGACCACAGGGTGGTCTCACTGTAGAAACAATGTGTGTGCCCTAGCCACCTCAGAACAACCAGATCTGCCCCATAAAGGATAGGCAGTCATGGGGCTTCTCTGAGGAAATCACTCCTGGTCTTGGACAGATGCCTCACACCAGCCCTGTCTGCTCTTCTCTTCTCCAGGGATTGCCTTGCTTCCCCCATCCTAACACGTCTTAGGTTCCTGTTTGTCTCCCCTGTCCTAGTTCAGTCTCCAAGACCACAAACTGCTCCCAGGACTGGTCTCAAGGAAGGTCTGTTAGCAATAGTCAGGATTAGCTAAGGCCTGGGTCCTCTTCTCAGTCTTCCCTGCATCTCTTTTGGAAATACTGAATCCCCTGCTAGTCAGACTGTCCCTAGTTTGTTTAGCTATAGGTTGGAAAACTGATGGAAACTCAGGATTGTGTACTATTGTTTCCTGTGTCATTAACAGAAGGATCAGGTACAAGTTAAAAGTACATTTTCTGTAAATTTAAAACTTAAAAAAATTCAAAAGTGTCTTTAAAATAGGCACAGTCCCAGCAGCACCTGCTTGTGGTGAGAACCAAGTGATTTCACCTCACCAACACTGCCAAATTTGCTGAGATGTAAAGTCTGGTAATGAGAAAGATGCAAATGTGTATTAACATAGTCATGGCTACAAAGTTCAGATTTTCAATCCGTGTTTGTGACAAGTCCTCTTCCGATGTTTTTTCCCATAGCACTGGATGTTAAATCCAAGCACTTTACCATTGAGCTGTATTCCCTGGACCACTACTAGTGCTTTTTTATTTTGTTTTGGTTTGGTTTGGTTTTTGGTTTTTGTCTTGGATACAACTAGCAAAAGGAAACCATATAGATTCCCCTAAGTAGTTCTGTACTTTATAAGTGCAGAAATTACCAAATAAATGATTCTTCTTGCATGTTATGCTGTCCTAATACTGCATAAGAAAACAACTACTTTGTCAATTCCTGGAAATGAGTTTCTAAATTTTCTATAAAGCATGATCCAGTGCTGTCGTGGCATAGGGCTCACTGGTGAATCAGCCAGACAATAAAGACTGTATAGCAAGGGGGGAAAAAGAATGTGCTCACGACACAGCCTGAATGGGAAATGCCTTGGCAGAGGAGGAGGACATGGACAAGTTGTCCTGGAGTACAGTACAACAGTGTGTTGGGTCCTTTGATGAAGTCCCCCAGTGCCAGACCTCACACGAGAGGTACAGAGTCTGTGGCCCAAACCTCATGTGTGTCTTCCTCTTCATTTCATACTGTGTTTGGTCCAGCAGCACTCTAACAAAGAGCCCTTCTTTTCTGTTGCCTGGCAACCCCACCCATCCTGGCTTGTCCTAGCACATGTGCATTCTTGGATATAAACCAATACAAAGCCTCCCACAGAGTGGCAATTTTCACATTCTTGTCTTTAGAGCAGTGGTTCTCAACCCTTTGGGAGTTAAACGACCCTTTCATGGGGTTCGCATATCAGATATCCTACATGTCAGATATTTACATTATGATTTATAACAGTAGAAAAATTACAGTTACAATGTAACAATAAAAATAAGTTTATGATTGGGGCCATCACATGAGGAACTGTATTAAAGGGTCATTGCTATAGCACGAATTCTAATTGGTCTTAATAATAAAAAGCCAGAATCAGATATTAGGGAGTAAGAGCTGAAAGACCAAAGCAGCAGAGCAGCCAGCCACTAGAGTTCTTATCTCTACGAAATCCTCACACTGAAAAAGATCGAGCTCCTGTCTCCTTCTGCCCTATATTCTTTTCGCTGCCCAGCCATGTCATTTCTTGTCTCCACCTCCCTAGCACTGGGATTAAAGGTTGAGCCACTTTTGCCTGACTTCTATGGTTAACTAGTGGCTAGTTCTGCCCCTCAATCTTCAGGTTTTATTTTTTGTTGTTAGAGCACAAACAAACTATCACTACACATGGCTTTAGGAAGGCTGAGAACCATGGTTTTGTGGTATTGGGGTGGCCATAGGCTCAAGGTGAGACAAGCTGTGGTCACCAGTTAAAGTGGTTGCCTCACACTGTTGCCACCAAGTCTTGCCTGTCATAGTAGGCCATAACTCTTTGAATCTTAAGCCCCAATAAGCCCTTCCTCTCTTAAGTTGCATGTGGTCAGAGCAATGTAAGAGAGTAAAACTGGCTAACCACCAAAAGCAACTCACAGGTTCAACTCAGTCCAACATTCCAATGTAGCTTCACAGAAATTGAAAAGGTAATACTTTTTAATATTTTTAATTTTTTTAAAAAACAAGCTATCTTTTTTTATTTTACCACTTCTTCCCCTCCTCCCATTTCCTCCACCCTCCTCCCCACCTCACCCTCCATCTACTCC
>JAQHUG010000021.1:4409834-4423320 GCA_028555095.1 Dicrostonyx torquatus
TTTATTTAAAACATGATTGACAGAATACAGACAATTCTCCTGCACCGCTGTATTTTAGTTAACTTCTGCATAACCTTGGAGGTCCCTATCATCTGGTGGTTGTTCTTGTATGGTAACTAGATAAACTAAGTTATCCAGTAACCTTGGGCTGCCCCTTTTCAGTTTCACCATGCAGTGGTGTGGGTTCTTGTCTAAATTCCTGTCTGTGTCTGAGCATTTTTCTTATTTTCATTAGTAAGTCTTTCTAAGGCTTGTGTAAGCTGAGGCTGATCATTCGTTTCCCAGCCACTCAAACCCAAATAATCACACAGAAACTATATTAATTACAACAGTGTTTGGCCAATAGTTCAGGTGTTTTCCTAGCTAGCTCTTATAATTTAAATTAACCCATTTCTATTAATCTATGTATTACCTTTTCAGTGTCTTTCTCCTTCAGCAGCTACATGGCATCTCTTTGACTCCACCTGCTCTACTTAAATATCTCTTCCAGCCTGGCTATATTCTACCTTGGCATAGGCCAAAGCAGAAGGACATCTCACATCAGGTTTGTATCTTATCAGTGAAATTTTCATATTTGGCACACTAGTCAAGCCACTTTTTTAAGGATAAAATATGAATTACCAAACTGATAATAATTATGATCAACATTATGTCAATCCCAGCTAAATTGGTTAGCCCTTCATGTAATTTTTTCCATTTTCAAAGCACCCATTTTGGAACCATAAAGAGACCTAACTTCTTCTTCTACCATTCTTATTATGGAAAAGACTTCTTTCTCTCTATTTTAAAACCTAATTCCCCCTTTAAGAATTCCTAGGTGTCTCACCAGATCTGCTGATGACAATGTAGGCTGAGCTGTGTCGGGGTGAGGCTGCAGGGATAATGTTTGGCTCTGTGGGCAGGGAGGGTAGGAGTGGAGGGGTGCCCAGAGATGATGTTTAACTGTGCAGGCGGGGAGGTCAGGTGCAGTAGGGTGGTGCCCAGAGCCAGGTTAACTGCATGCCCAGGCCAGGAGCCACTGAAGCAGCTCACATGCTATATGGGGAGGGGGGATGAGCCTCCTCAAGAACGGATTTAGGGAAACGAATAGGAGAAGCCCAAGTGGCTGAGACACAGTGTGGGAGGTGACCTAGCAGCCTGAAGAGCAAACATAGGGACACATGTAGGAGAAGCCACATGGCTCGAATGCAGCAGCATGGGAGGGAACCAAGGCACCTGTGACAAGTAGTAGCAGGTAGTTGTCCAGCGAGTGCGAGGCGACTGACTGCGGCTGGCTACCGCTGCTCTGCACAGCTAGGCATAGAGCACAGATGGCGTTCGTGTGGGCACGCTACAGCCAGCCACTGCAATAGGAAAGGCCGGTGACTCGCTGGGAGGGTCTTGGGTAATGGGGGAAAACAGTCACAGCAGTGGCAGCTCCACCACTTTGGTGTGATCTAATGTCCCACAATGGGTGTAAGAAACAGTGGCTTCTTTTATTGTTTTATTAATAAATAAAGCTTGGGAATCAGACATTAGGGTATAGACCTGGTAGATCTACAGAGAGATCTACAGAGAGACTAAGAAAAAGATCAGTGACCCTCCTCTCCACCTTCCCAGATGAAAAAAACAAAAAGCCCTTTCAAGCCCCTTCTTCCTTATTCATCTCTGTGTCTCTCTATCTTCATCTGTGTTGGCCAGAAACCTCTATGGTTTATTCTGGCCAGCTGAACATGGACTGTACCCTCTGAATCAAGGGTTAGCTCCATTGGCAGTCTCAGGGCAACAGTACAAATAAATTTCCCTTAACAGAGTCCTGTTTCAGGAAGAATGGAAAAGGCTGTTAGTGGCTTTCTGTTCCTGTCTCATCTGTGCCAGCGATGCTCGCCCCAACACCCCAGAGCCATGGTACCCCTTCTCCAGATGAAAGGGCTTGCCCACCTCGGAAAGATGATTTAGACATTAACCAGCTGGTAAGTCACATCTATGCCTGTTTTTAGAGTGAACTCACCAGGAAACAACAGCAAGTGGATGGCAGAGAAGGATGATACTATGAGCATGCTCACATAAGGCATCTTCAGGTCTGAGAAGTATGCAAACTGCTCAACTCCTCATTATGCAAATCACTCAACTCCTCACCTCAGAGGCTCCTGATCTCTTTGCACATTACCTCCTCTTCTGTTACCCACAAACCCTAAAGTGAGGACAACTTGATTAGATCTACCTTTGTTGGCTAGAGAGTTCTAAACTCGCTTGTGGAGCCACATCCATGCTCAAACTTCCCTTCTTCCTCTTTTCCCCTAGATAGACTACACATATCCCTTCCAAATTACATGTTGGAAATTTTTAAAACAGTCACATTACTCAACAAGAATTTGTAAGTAAAATACAGGATAGTTGGGGCTGGGGAGATGGCCGGTAAAGTATTTACCACATCAACATAGAAACTGAATTCAGATTCGTAGCGCTTATGTAAAAGCTGGGAATAACAGCATGCCTGTAATTCCATGGCTGGGAGTGGACCCATGTGGCTCCCTGGAGCTTGCTGGCCAGGTTAGCCAATGTGGCAAGTTCCAGGTTCAATGAGAGACCCGGTCTCAAGAAATAAGGTGAAAAGAAAATAAGATACCTAAAATTGATCTCTGGCCGCCACATATGATTACACCAGAGAGTGCACTTGCAATACACATGTATGCACACATATGATCACATACAAACACATATACCATATGCCACACATATGAAAACAGGACAGTGTATTGTAAGATTTTAAAAGTAATCCTATTAGGGACTGGAAAGATGGATGGATCAGTGGTCAAGAGCACTTGATGGATTTATTGAAAATTTTCCTATGAAAATACAGAGAAAATATGTTACAGAGAAACTGGAGAAAAATAATTTATGATTTTTCCCAGAAATAAAAATAAAAGTATATAAATAGCAATAGCTTTACTAGTGGCATGGAAATAAGGCATAAATATTCTTAAATTTGTTTTTATAACATAATTTTAAAATAGAAACTAAATGAAAACTAGTATATTGGATTCAGAAAGATTAAGAATGATATTCGAGTAATGGCCAATGTCATTTGAACATTTTTTTCATTGTATATATTCATTATGTATAATACTGTCTTACCTAAGAATGTTTTCATGCACATATATCCTGTAGAATGAGGATATCCAGCCACATTCCCTCTCCTCCTCTTCTCCCTCCACCTCACATCAGTGGCCTTGTCCCCTATGAAGTTTTACTTCTGCTTCATTGTGATTCATAGATGTGCGCCTGTTCCACCTTGACTAAAGGTCAGAGAATTCAGGCCTACTCTTTGGTCCCTTCTTTTAAAATAGGAGGTTTGACATCGGGAGTGACTGCCTACAGGATACTTGGTCTAGGATGTGTTAGCTGCATATTCCTGTCCAAACATCAAATACTTTACTCAGAAAATAGTGACTTGATGTCTCAAGTATTGAAGCAAGTCACTGCTCTGATTGTCCTTTGAGTCATGTTAAGGCAGTCTTTTGCCTTCTTTCCCCCTTTTGTATTGGAATATAGAGGCATTTGAAGATTAAACGTGGGGGAATTCAGGATTTAGTATTCACTGAATAGCCCTCCCGAAGCTGTTCTGTGTTTCTGTCTCTTACTTCTCTTTTATCTCTGTTCCTTTTGCTTAGTAATTCTAATCCTTACGCTCCTACCCTGGAATGTATGAGTTCTGTTGAAGCTGGTCTCCAACACTTTATCATGTGCACATGATTTTATGTAGCTATACAAAATCAAGAAAAAATATGATGTCTATCTTTCTGGAAACTGATTTAATTCACTTAATATTACTTCCAGTTCAATTCCATTTTCTGTAAATACTGTAGCTTCATTCTTCTCTGTGGGTGAAAACATCCCATTGTGTATGTGGTACATTTTCTTTATCCATCCCTCTGTTGTAGCCACCTGTGCTGGTTCTGTAACTTAGCTGATGGGAACAGTACTGCAATTAACAGTGATGTGAGTGTCTCTGGAAAACAGTGACTTAGAGTGCTCCAGATAGATAGATACATAAGAGGGTTATAGCTGGGTCATATGACAATTCTATTTTTCCTTAAAAGGACCCCCATTGCTGTGGAACAATCTTTGTATGCTGTAAATACGTGTTACTTGTATGGTTAAAAGCATCACCTCAGCTCCCTAACACCCCTTTATACAAAGAGTCTGAAATGTCTAGTGGGCTTCACCCCAGCCCCCGGCATCCATCTTAAAATGTTGGGTGGAGAACTTCATTCCAAGGCCCCTCCCCTGGGAGTGGCTGCAGTCTGGCTGCGGTCTGGCCTCAGTCCAAGAAAGCTCAGCAAATGGTGACTGCCTCCCCAGGAAGGGTCAAGACCACTCCCACAGGTTATTTTATTTCGGTTCTCTGTTCCCCTTTTCATGCTTTCCCGGGAGGGAGGCCACACATGAGTGTTGCCATCCATTAAACCTGGGCATCTTCTAACTCGGTATGATTTGGTCATCTGCATCAGCAGAAAGGTTTGTCGGCTAAGGAAAAACACTTAACAATACTTAACATTACTCTCATTATTAATAAAAAGCTGATTGGTCAATAGCTAGACAAGATTATCAGGTGAGAGGCAATGCTGGGAAGAAGAAAGGCAGAGTTTGAGAGTCTCAAGTCAGACAGCAAAACACAGAGAAACAAGATAACAAGCCATGAGCTACGTGGTAGAACTTGCATAAGAAATATGGGTTAATTTAAGTCATAAGAGCTAGCTAGTAAAAATCTAGCTATGTAAAATAATGTAGAAACTTACATTAATTTTAAATGCTCACCCTGATATCAGTTTCATGCCAGCTACATTATAGAAACATGTCTACTGGCATGTGCCAGCACACCATGAGCTAAGCCACGTGGTGGGTTCCTGCAGTCTCTCACATGCAGTGGTACAGAGAGGGACCTCCCAGCCTTCATGCTTGAGTCACCAGCTCTAGCTCAGCCAATGCACTGCATGGCGGGTTTGAGATTTGTTCATGCGACAGAAAAGGTTACAGATGCTCAGTAAAGACAGATCCAGGGGAAAAACCTCTAAATGGGTTACAGTGTGTTTAAAAATGTAGAAAGTTTAAAATAATAAAGTCCTTTAAAAAGGAGTAAAGTAATATAAAAGAAAAAAGCCACATAAAGATGGGAAATATACATAGAGTCTGAATTTTGTATATTATTGTGTTGTTTTTGAATTTTCAGGTTGCTAATGAAGGAACAATAGTTCTCAAGACACATTGAATTACAAAAACTGCTGAGCCAATTTATATAGTTTTAAAAATGGCATGACTTCAAAATAGAAGTCAAAGGGTATGTTGCTTTGAGGAAGAAATTGTGCTTTTATTTCCACAGTAATTGGAATTTATTCCAGGTTGTTATATATTTGATAGAGGAAGACCTCCTGAAAATCCTCACTAAAAACATAAAGAAATAAACCTAGAAAACTCGTAAAACACATGATGTACATTTTACCTGCTTAAATATAAAACAAAAAGATCTTTGACTAACTTATGTATAACACACATATACTTATACCAATACACCTATATGAATTCATGCCTAGATCAATGCAGCCATCCATAGATGTGTGGCTATGTGTGTATGTATTCAGATGAGTATGCAGATATATTTATTATCCACTTGCTTGGTTTGCTTTAAGGGAATAGAAGCTATAGCACACCAATGGTAGTAGGGACACAGACTACACAGATGTTAGCGATGGTGCTATTCTCTAATGGAGGAAACTGTGGAGAAATGGCTGAATATGAGAGTGTGTCAGGAAACAGACAGGATGGCTTAGTTATCATGTAGTACCAGAAAATAAGGACATCTGAGAAATGAAAACAGTATGGTGTTTCAAAGAAATAAAGGAGCCAATTTGAAAATAGATTCCAGTAGCCAAAACCAGAACAATCTGAGCAACTGAAGACAAAACCAGCATCCAAGATTCCATCAGGTTCAGGAAACAAACAAACGGATTTATACAGACACAGCTCTTATGCAGAAAAATATTACTCATACAGAATTCTAAGTAGTTTCTGTAACTTATTTAGTCCTCACAAAAGTGGGACATGAAAAGTGTGGTGTGGTTTGAGTGAGAAAGTACCCTGAAGGCTTCACACACACCTTCCCCCCCCCCCTCTCTCTCTCTCTCTTTCTCTCTCTCTCTCTCTCATGTGTCTGTCTCGGTGAGTGTCTCTCTGTGTATCTGTCTCTCTCTGTGTGTCTCTGCCTCTACTATGTGTTTGGGGTTCATGACAGGAGCTCTCAGCTCGACCTTTCAGTCACCGTGCCTCTCCTGCCTGTTGCTAAGCTGTTCCTGCCCTCATGACTCTTACTCTTTGGAACTGTAAGCCCAAATAAATGTCAATAGATTGTCTTAGCTATGGTGTTTTATTACAGCAACAGAAAATTTAGGGATATGTGGGAACAAAGAATAATTCTACAGTTAAAATCCCTGGCAACTCTAAAATTGAAGGGAAAGTGAAAGAATGCAAAAATTGGAACAAAACAGAGATGAGACATGAACTTCTATCTTCAGAGCATGGCGGCCATTACAACCTTTGACCTCACAGCAGGTGTGGACTTATACAAGACTGAGCCTGTCAGCATCCAAACACGGATGAAGGAGGAGCTCCAGGTTTCTGGTGGAGGCACAGTCATTGCTTGCAGCTGTATATTAAATGGTGATCCCAGCAGGCTCCAACAGATAGTTTTAAACTTGTGGCCACACAGACAGTCCTAGTTAAAACTGAAGGGTCACAAAACCAAAACAAATATGGGAAAGGTACTTGGGTGGGAAATAAAAGAACTGGGAGGGAGATAAGAGAGGGTGAGAATAAAAATATAAAATCGTTGAAGGACAAAATTTTTACAGTAAAAAGATAAAAAGGGGCTGAAGAGATGGCTCAGCAGTTAAGAGCACTCAATGCTCTTCCAAAGGACCTGAATTTCGATCCCAGCACACACACTAAGCAGCTTATAGTCAACTATAACTTCAGTTCCAGGGGACCTAACACCTTCTTCTAGCTTTTGCAGGCTCTGCATGCAGGTGTTTTGTGTGTGTGTGTGTGTGTGTGTGTGTGTGTGTGTGTGTGTATGTATGTGTGTATACACATATACATACATAAATAAATCCTTAAAAAGAGAAATTGATAAATATTACATTACATTAGCCAGAGTACCATTGTCCACATCAGCAGTGTGAATGTGGCCCCAGGATGCACCTTGCTGTAATGTGATGAGAATGAGTCTGTATCTATGTGATCTGCTCCAAAGAACCTGCAACCCTAAGCTAACAATGGGGAGGAGGAAGAAAACCTCAAATGGGTGACTACTCTATAAATACTTGTCAGTCGTTCTCGTCAAGATCATCTAAAACCAAGCAAATATAAGAAACTGCCAAGCAAAGAAGAACCTAAGATTACGGAATTTCTGAATGTTAACGTGGTGTCCTAGATGGAGTCGTGAGATTAAAAAATGTGTATTAGATAAATCTAAGGCAATCTAAATAAAATATGGACTCAAACCAGTGGATCAATATTGCTATTAAGTTCCATCATAGCAAAAGTCCTATACTGGCATGAGATATTAACGACTGGGGAGACTGTGTGCAAGGAGAGTGAGAACTCTGCCCTTTGTGCACCTTTTCTTTGACTATTATAAACTTTCCGAAGAGATTCATTTTTCTTAAATGGAGAAAAATAATCATAGGACTTGGGAGAATGAGGCATAAGGATCACTAGTGTAAGTCTAATCTTAGAAACACAGTGAGTTCAAGGCTACCCTGGAGTATGTTATGGGTCCTGGCCTACAAAACTGAAGAAGAAACTGAGAATATAGTATTAGTGTAGAAGGTCCAGTATGCAACTAATGGGATTTCACAAACTGGGGGGCACACATATGAAAATTATTAAAGAGATGAGAGTGCTATAGAGATTTTCATTGGCATAGATCTTGCTTTATTGATACAAATTTAAGGTCAATTTTGTTATATGTATATTTCTGCTCTTGATTAAGATATTGTGTTTGTGCAGCTCCTTTAAAAAGTAATGTATAATTAAAAATACAGGTTAGTAGATAATTATTTATAATAGTCAAGCTTGTAGTCATGTTAGATTTTCTTGATATATAGAGATATATTTCAGTTAGACAGATATTCTTCAAATCTTTCAGAGACCTTCAGAATACTGCATTTAAAATGTTTTAATAACTTAGGACTTTTCATGACAATGAGACACATATACTCCTGGCAGCACCAATCTACTTAAAGGGGATGATGGGCATTGAAGAGGCTCCAAATGGAGTTGGTTAGCCATTTGGGCAAGAAACTCTCTTGCCTGGACTGCTTGATCTTATGTTGTGTGAACTGGACATGCAGGACCAACAGAAAAATGACTGCTGAACTTGCCTAAAAGTGAGATAGTCCTTCAGAGTTCCTGCTTCATGAGTCTGCCAGACATTCTACAGGGCACAGAAGAAAGTGACTGACAAACTACCAATATAGGTAGAACTGTCTTTGAAATTTCCTGCTTCATGAAAAAGTCTGCTGGATACTATGGGCCTGTAGGCTGAAGATGGATGCCCCAATGGTACAGAAGAACTTTGGGTGACTGTCCAGGAAGCAAGATGTCTTTGTCAATTCTAGAGTTTTGAAAGTTGCTTATAAATACACTTCATGATTACTTAGATAATATTATATCCTTCTGGAGTCTTGGATGGAGTTGAAGAATAGATAGTTATAGTTTGTAGTAAGAGGTGTGGTCTGTGTTCCCAGCATCTGAGAGGAGCACAGGCGTTTTGTTCCGTGCTGCCTGGCTCCTGGCCGCTGGGCTAGCTTACATTTGAAATAACTACACGAAATTGTATTAATTAAATTACTGCCTGGCCCATTAGTTTTAACCTCTTATACATATTAGTTTAACCCATTTCTAGTAACCTGTGTATCACCACATGGTCATGGCTTACTGGGAAGATTCTAATCAAAGTCCATCTTGGGCTGGAGAAACATGGCATCTGCTCCAGTGCCTGCTCTCTCACAGCCTTCTGTTCTGTCTACTCTGCCCACCTAAGAGCTGCCCTATCAAAAGGCCAAGGCAGTTTCTTTATTCAACCAATGAAAGCAGCAGAAATACAGAAGGACCCTCCTACACCAATAGTTTTCCTTTGTTATGATGAAGATATAGTAGATATAAATATTGTAACTGTAATTCTTGCTTGATACCTGTCTTGTTATATGTAATTTTACTATGTTAAAGTTAAAACCTTCCATTTTATTTAAACAGAAAAGGGGAAGAGGTGTGGGAAGTTCTTCTGTATATATGTTGCTTTTATTGGTTAATCAATAAAGACGCTTTTTTAGCCTGTAATAGGGCAGAATAAAGCTAGGCAGGGAAAAATAAACTGAATGCTGGGAGAAAGAAGGCAGAGTCAGAGAAGCCATGTAGTCCCACCAGAGACAGACGCTGGATGGAACTTTACCCAGGAAGCCACAGCCACATGGCGATACACAAATTACTAGAAATGGGTTAATTTAAGATATAAGAGTTAGCCAGAAATACGCTTGAGCTATTAGCCAAGCAGTGATTTAATTAATATAGTTTCTGAATGATTATTTTGGGAGTCTGGGTGGCCAGGAAATGAACAAGCAGCCTCTGCCAACATAAGAGTACGTGCCAGAAGAGATGTGTTCCAGATCAAACAGCTGTCTGCCTAGTGTTCAGAACAAATGACTTATTTTTAAAAAAAAAATAAGTTTTTTTCATTTTTGTGTAAACAAGACAATACAAACTTTGAGGGGTCAGAGAGGAATCACACAGTGCAAGAGAAATTTTTAGCTTCTTCTTTTGCTTTACATTCTTTTCTTTTGAGACAGGGTTTCTCTGTCCTGGAACTCACTCTGTAGACCAGGCTGGCCTCAAGTTCACAGAGATCCCCCTGCTTCTGCCTCTCTAGTGCTAGGATTAAATGCATGTACTACCATTGCTGGGTGAAATTTTTAAGCCTCTTTAATAAGAGGGGGATGGGGAATCTAATTTCCTAAAGGTGTCATCAGATGAAGAATGCACTGGGAAATGCTTTAAATTATTCTTTAATTATTAAAATTAAATATTAAAAGATTATTCTTCCTAACTTAGCTCTAACCAAGTGAAACAACAGAATCAAAACATTTTATATGCATATGTGGCATCAATAAATGGCACAGGCAGGTAGATCTCTGTGAGTTTGAGGCCAACCTGGTCTACAAGAGCTAGTTCCAGAACAGGCTCTAAAACTACAGCAAAACCGTGTCTCAAAAAAAAAAAAATGTTCTTCCAAATATTTTTCTTCAGGAGTCATGTTGAATGTGCTTTACCAAATGAGAGATTAAAAGAAAGTAGAAAACAAACAAAGAAATCCAAAAATCACAATGCGACAGCTGCAACCTGATTTCCCAGGGCGATAGCCATTCAGGATCCAGGAAGGTCTCTGTGTAGCAGTTCCCAGCTGCACCAGGCATATGTTCCAGAAAAAACAGCAAAACACCAAGGAGACACCTGACACTGGAATATGTGTTGATAGTTTACTATAAAATGTGGAGGAATTGTAATAGGTATAAAGATAATCCATCAATTAAAGAGTAAAAGTCTAGTGTGTAAAAATCATTATCAACAAAGGAAATAAAGTATACTTTATAGCACACTTGGTTAAGCAGTAAAAAGTATCAATGTGGATGTAATGAAGATTTAGTAAAAATAATGTTATTGTTTTGGTTTTTTGATTTTTGTCTTTTGTTTTTTCTGACACAGGGTCTTTCTGTGTAACTCTGTCCTAGAACTAGTTCTGTAGATCAGGCTGTCCTGGAACTTGCTCTGCAGGTCAGTTTGGCCTTGAACTCACAGGAATCCACCTGCTTCTGCCTCCTGAGTGCTGGGATTAAAGGCATGCACCACTACTGCCTGGCTTAGTTAAAAAAAAAATTTAGTAAGATTCTAGGAGAATAATAATGAAGGAAACAGATAAAACAGAGTGCAGCTTAGCCAGTTACTTGCTAGCTCAGGCTGTCCAAACAAAGGGCCACCAATAGTAGGAATGCACTAGGATCGTCAAAGTTCCAGCAGGGCCCTGCTCTCAGAAAGTCCTTGCTGTCCTCTTCATACCCATTGAATGCCCAGTTGTTCCTTGACCTGTGACAGCATCGCTCCAATCTCTGCCTCTGGCATCACACGACATTTACTCCATGTCTTTCAAGATGAGGATGATTCTGTTTCAGTATTCCTACTATTCAACATTCAAGATTGAAACCATACCATATTTCTCCCATAAGTCTCTCCCCATGGTGAACTTCATTGATTTCTGAAGACCAGGAGAGCTAAAGAGAAGTATCCCTGTCGGAATCTACTTACATCTGAGCATGTTGGACCCCAGCTGAAAATTCAAGTCTCCAGTAGTCACTTCAGTGAGTTTTCTGTTATGAAATAAAACACAGAAGATCCCTGTTGTGGCCTAAACTGACTAGACGATCACCAATCCAATCTTCCTTGCTGAGTACACAGGATAGCTGTACTTTTCAGTTTCTGTTATAGTTGCCATGTGACTGCATCCTGGACACTAGAATATGAGAAGAACTCATACATCACATTTCCAAACCTAGATGTAAAAAAATCCCCTGCTTGCATTTCCCTTTTGTATACTACATAGAAAAATGAATGTTGTGGGTCTTACTACCCTGACATGCACACAGATCCAGGTTCAATCTCCAGCACCATATACACAGAAAAAAATTTAACAAAGGGTTTAGAAGGTTTTGTGAAGAAGTTAGAATGATCCAGCAGTGTGGCGTACACCTTTAATCCCAGCACGCAGGTGGATCTCTGTGAGTTCGAGACCAGCCAGGTCTACAGAGCAAGTTCCAGAACAGTCAGGGCTACACAGAGAAGCCCTGTCTCAAAAACCGCTGCTGCTGACAGAGGAGGAGGAAGAGGAAGAAGAAAAAGAAGAGGAGGAGGAAGAAGATAGGAGATGTGCTTTCTGATCCCCTAGATTCAATCCCTCAGCCTCATCTTTAGTGCTGCAAAGATCCCCAAATACAGCCTTCCTCCCCACTACCCATATATCCAGTGGATCCTGCCGGCCATCCCCTTCTCCCCACCCAACTCTGGTTGTATCCCAGCCCCCAACTCCAGCAGGCATCTGCTTCCTGCTCAACCGTAGGTCAGGCTTGCCAGAATACCAGGTAGGCTGCCCACAGACCCCTCTCTGTTTCTCTGTCTCCCTGTCTCTATCTCTCGCCCGCCCCCTCAGGCCCAGTCCTTTCAGTCTTACCCATAGCACTGCAAGGGAGCCCCAGCTTCAGCCTGCACTCTCTCTCAGTCTCACCCATAGCACTGCAAGGGAGCCCAAGCTCTGTCCCACGAATCCCACAAACACACCTTCTAACTTTCTGCTCAGAACTTGTTGCTTTGTCTCAGACCCCAACTCCAGGAAGCACCCCCTGCTAACCAAAGGGCTGCTTTGCCCAGGGCAACAAGTAGGCTGAAAGCAGACCCACATACCTCCTGACACTCCTGAGATCCAATGCGCCCAGTTTCATGCCCAGCTCTGTAGCTAGAAACCTGCTGTGGTCTTCCTTTCCTCACTGACTCCATTCCCAATGAATCACAAAGACCTTCTCCTCCAAACAGCCTTCCTCAAACTCATTCCAGCCTCCACCACCAGCAGGCATCCCCTGTGAACACACTAGCTGAGCAGGTCAGAAAAACAGACAACACACAGTCACCACACTGTGGAAGCCCAAAAAATATAAGCCTATTCAAGGTGGAATGTCTGAATGACAGAGAGTTTGAGCTTGCTCAAAGTTGTTTGACAACAGCTATGGCTACACACCCTGACCTAGGGTGTGGTTATGTTTTGCACTTGAAGATGGCCCATAGAGGTACATTCATTCCACCCTGACCAAAGGTCAGAGAACTCAAGCATACTTCTGCTCCTTCTTTTGAAATAAGAGTGGCTGCCTTCAGGATACTTGGTCTAGGGTGGGTTCACTGCCTAAGCAACAGAATGCTTTTCTCAAGAAATAATGACCTGATGTCTCAAGTATTGGGGCAAATAACTGTTTCAGTTTCCCTTTGTATCATGTTAAAGTAGCCTTTTGCCTTCTCTTCCCCCCCCCTTTCATATTGGGGTACAAAAGTGTATGGAAAATTAAACACGGGCAAACTCAGGACACAATATTTAAGAGGCACCAAGTTGTCCTACCAATGCTATCCCGTATCTCTGTGATTCTTTCTTATCTCTCTTCCTCCTGTCTAACATTTCTAATCCTCGTGCCCCTACCCTGTGTGGGCTCCAATATCCGCCAGCCTGAGGACGCCATGCAACTTCGTAGCTGAAAGCTAACAATTTAGAAAGACAATAGATGAGGGTTTTGCTCCAGCCTTCCTTTTCACTTGTAGATTGCTCGATGAGAAGTCGCTAACTCCAAAGCGGATGAAGGAA
>JAQHUG010000021.1:4427037-4439120 GCA_028555095.1 Dicrostonyx torquatus
TCAGTGGTAAAAAACAATGACATCTTGAATTTCGCATGCAAATGGATGGAAATATAAAACTCTATCCTTAGTGAGATATCCCAAACCAGAAAAGATGAGTATGGTATGTACTCACTCATTAGTGGACCCTAGCCATTAACAAAGGACATTGAGCTTATAGCTCACAAGCCTAGAGAAGCCAAATAGCATGGTGAATCCAAAGAAAAACATATATATAGATCCTCCTGGAAGTCGGAAGCAAACAAGATCGCCAGGCAAAAGTTGGAAGGTTTCTCTGACAACACCTACCCCCACCCCAAACCTCCTCTTCCCCCAAAAAAATAACAGCCTAAACAGGAAGTCATTGAAAGGACTCTTAAAAACTGTACTAAGGATGCTGATTGTAGTCTCTGCAATTCTGGCTGGGGTACAGGCGGTGAAGCACTCAGTTCTATTTAAGAAACATTCCATGGAGAATTTGACCATGCTCCAGAGAGTATATAGGTAAAATCAACTAGAGTTGCCTTTTTTAAGTATCTATTTTTGAGGGGGTTAAAAGGGTGTTGGTACAGACATGAAAGGACTGGGAGATTAGTGTGATCAGGATGCACGATGTGAAATTCCCAAAGAATCAATTTTTAAAAATCAGATAAACAATGTTAGTAAAACTATAATCCCTAATGAGATAGAAACGGTCA
Source organism: Dicrostonyx torquatus (assembly GCA_028555095.1). Classification (NCBI taxonomy): domain Eukaryota; kingdom Metazoa; phylum Chordata; class Mammalia; order Rodentia; family Cricetidae; genus Dicrostonyx; species Dicrostonyx torquatus. The sequence continues at coordinate 4,427,715 of JAQHUG010000021.1, forward strand.
TTAAAAATCTTCCAACCAAAAAACCATGGGACCAGACAGTTTTAACACAGAATTCTACAAGATTTTCAAAGAAGAGCTAACACCAATACTCCAAATTTCTCCACAAAATAGAAACAGAAGAAACATTACCTGATTCATTTTATGAGTTCAATGTTACCCTGATACCCAGACCAAATAAATAGCCAACAAAGAAGATTACAGACCAATTTCCCTTAGATACAACATAGATGCAAAAATATGCAATAAAATGCTTGCAAACTGAATCCAAAAAGACATTTAAAATATCATTCACCATGATCAAACAGGCTTCATCCCAGAAATGCAGGGATGGTTCATTATATAAAAATCAGTAAATGATTATGAACACCTTATGAACAAACTGAAAGAAAAAACCCACTTGATCATCTCAGTAGATGCATAAAAGGCCTTTGACAAAATCCAGCACCCCTTCATGATAAAGGTCCTGGAGAAAGTACTTGTATCAAGGGACTTATCTAAAAATAATAAAGGTAATTTACAGCAAGTCTATAGCCAACATCAAATTAAATGGAGAGAAACTCAAAGTAATTCCACTAAAATCAAGAATAAGACAAGGTTGTTCACTCTTCCCATATTTATTCAATATAATACTTGAGGTTTTAGCTGGAGCAATAAGACAACTGTAGGTCATCAAGGGCATACAAATTGGAAAGGTAGGAGTCAAAGTATCTTTATTTGCAGATAATATGATACTATATATACATATATAACCCTAAAAATTCCACCAGGGAACTCCTACAGCTGATAAATACTTTCAGTGAAGTGGCTGGATACAAGATTAACTCAAAAGAATCAGTAGCCCACCTATATACAAATGATAAATGAATTGAGAAAGAAATCAGGAACATAACACTTTTCACAATGGCCTCAAATAATAAAATGAAACATGGGCACCAACCCAGTCACTTAACCTTTGTCCTACAATCTCCCAGTTGCAAAATAAGCTTAGAGCAATGATTACATAGAACTGGGAGTAATCAATCAGTGTCTGATTTGACTTAAGGCCCACTCCATAAGAAGTAGCCCCACACTTGATTTTTTTTTTTTTTTTTGGTTTTTCGAGACAGGGTTTCTCTATCGCTTTGGAGCCTGTCCTGGAACTAGCTCTTGTAGACCAGGCTGGTCTCAAACTCACAGAGATCCGCCTGCCTCCGCCTCCCGAGTGCTGGGATTAAAGGCGTGCGCCACCACCGCCCGGCTAGCCCCACACTTGATACTGCTTGGGTCACCAAAAACTAGAGACTAGATTGATATAGAAATAATGAGAGAAAAGAATAGATTATTGAATCTACTTTTATTCAAAAGACAGCTGTTAATCTCCAAATATTTTACATTCATATAGATTTTAGTCTATTGATAAAAATGTAAGGTCAATTTTGGTATACTGTATTTTTATCTCTACTCCTGTTTAAGATATTATGTTTATGCAGAACATTTTAAAATGCAATATATTGGCAATTTCCCAGAAAATTAGGAAACAACCTTCCTGCAGACCCAGAAATATCACTTTTGGGTTTATACCCAAAGGATGCTCAATTGTACCACAAGGACATGTGCTCAACCATGTTCATAGCAGCATTATTTGTCATAGCCAGAACCTGGAAACAACCTAAATGCCCTTCAACCAAAAAATGGATGAGGAAAATGTGGTACACTTGTACAATGGAGTACTACACAGCAGAAAAAAATAATGACATCTTGAAATTTGCAGGCAAATAGATTGATCTAGAAAACATCATATTGCGTGAGGTAACCCAGAACCAGAAAGACAAATATTATATGTACTCACTCATAAGTGGCTTTTAGACATAAAGCAAAGAAAACCAGTCTACAATTCACAATCCTAGAGAACCTAGACAACAATGAAGACCCTAAGAGAGACATACATGGATCTAATCTACATAGGAAGTAGAAAAAGACAAAATCTCCTGAGTAAATTGGGAGCATGGGGAGCATGGGAGAGGGTTGAAGGGGAGGCGATAGGAAGGGAGGCGAGCAAAGAAAAATATATAGCTCAATAAAATAAACTTTTAAAAATTCAATATATAATTAAAAATAGAGATTAATATTCATCTCTAATAGTCAAACTTATAGCCATATTAGTTAGGATTTTTAGGTATACAAAGTTATATTTCAATTAGATAGGTAATCTTTAAACATTTCAAAGACCTACAGATTATAGCATTTAAAATGTTTTAAGAACCTAAACCTTTCTCAACAGTGAGCCACGTCTGCTTCCGGCAGTACCAATTACTTCAAAGAGGATGATGGATGAGCATCCAAGATACTCATTATGAAGTTTGCTTTCAATGTGCCAAGGCTAGCTATTTGGGCACGAAACTGAAACTGCTCTTGCCTGGACTTGACAGTATGCTGTATAAACTAGACATACAGGACCCACAGGAAAATGACAACTAAATTTTGCCAAAATAAGGTGGGATGATGCTTCAGGTTTCTGCTTCACAGAAGAAACTGCCAGATCTCTAGGCCTTTAGGCTGAAGATGGATGCCCTAACATTTCAAAAGAACTTCAAGTGACTGTCCAGGTAACATGATGTCTCTGTCATTTCTAGAATTTTGAAAGTTGCTTGCAATGTACTTCCTGTTTGCTCAAGTAATCTATACTTCTGGAGTCTTTGATGGAGTTGAAGACTAGATAGTTATGATTATAGTTTCCCTTAGTTATGATAAAAATTAATTAGATATAAAACTTTAGACTCACAAAGATAGAATAGATGATAGAGTATTTTCTTTAATTTTGACAAATACAAATAGACTAGATATTGTAACTGTAATTCTTATTTGATAACTGTTTTTTATATGTAATTATACTATGTTAAAGTAAAAACTTTCCTTTTTGATTAGACAAAAAGGGGGAAATGATACAGAATGGTCTTTCTGTATGCTGTGAATATGTGTTGCTCTCATTGATTGATAAATAAAGTTACTTTGGCCTATGGAAAAGCAGGATAGAGCCAGATGTGAAATCCAAGCAGAGATACAGGAGAAGAAAGGAGGAGTCTAGGAGATGCCAGCCAGCCACTGAGGAATTAAGACATGTAAAAAAAAAATGAGGTAACAAGCCACAAACCATGTAACAAAGCATAGATAAAAATTACAAGTGAATTTAAATGTAAGAATTAGCTAATAATAAGCCTGAGTCATTGGCCAAGCATTTATAAGTAATATTAATCCTCTGAGTGTTTATTTGGGAGCTTTCAGGAAGGAGAGAAATCTCTGATTACACTAGCTAACCCAGAGACCTAGGGTATAACCAAACACTATTTGTTGGTTATATCAAAGATACATGTGTGTGTGTGTGTGTGTGTGTGTGTGTGTGTGTGTGTGTTAATGGTATGCTGCTACACTCATAGATCAATGCCTTATCCAGCCCTCATCAGACAGGCTTTTTCCAGCAGCAGTCAGATACAGATGAAGAAATCCACAGCCAGACATTTTGCAGAGAAAGAGTTTAAATTAGAGGTCTCCATCAAATCCCTCCCCTCAAAGCTCAGGGAATCTCACAGAAGAGGATACAGAAAGAATGTGTCAGAGGGGTTACAGGACACCAGGAAAACACCAGGACACCTCTGAATCAACTAAGCAATGCACATATGAGCTCACAGAGATTGAAGCAGCAAACATAAGGCCTACATGGTTTCTCCCCAGGTCCTCTGTGTATATTGTAACATGAGAGCCTGCTCATTGGGGTTTCTATCCCACCCAGTAGCCCACAGCTGGCAAGCCCCAAAGAAAAATCACACAGGGAGTCTGCATTAGGTTATAAACTGACTGGCCCATTAGCTAAGGCTTACTAGCTCTTGTAACTTATATTAACCCATTATCCTTGTCTATGTTAGCCACATGGCTCGGTACCTTTCTCAGTGGGGCAGGGTCACATCCTGCCTCTTCAGTGGCGAGGAAGCTTCCCAGAATTCTCCTGTTTTTCCCACCTATACTTCCTGTCTGGCAATCAGCATTTATTTAAAACATGATTGACAGAATACAGTTATCCTGCACCAGTATATATTATAGCTATTAGCTTAGTATTTGTATGGGACTCCTGACTATGAGAACGAGAGGGTCTCTGACTCTTGTCTGCACTTGGGACTCTTTTCCTCCTGTTGGGTTGCTGTGTCCAGTTTTGAAACAATAGTTTTTACTTCATCTTATTATATTTTATTTTGTCATGTTTGGTTGTTATCTCTTAGTAGCCTGTCCTTTTCTAATGAGAGGAAAGGAGGAGTGGATCTGGTGGAGAAGAAAGGTGAGGAAAAGCTGGGAGGAGTAGAAAGAGGAGAAACTACAATCAGGATAAATTGTATGAGAAAAGAATCTATTTTCAATAATGAGGGGAAGACAAGGAAGGAAGGGTGGAGTTCAGTTCTAAGAGCTGACCCTGGTGCTGATGCTCCTGAGGCAAAGGAGTTGGACTGTGTGTTTGTTTATTTACAGAGATGACAGCACTAGAGGGAAGCCCGCAGATTCCTAACAGTGTTTGCCTCTGTGAGAACCAGGAGAGAAATTGGCCCGCAGATATGAAGACAAGGGAGGAATTGGAAACTCTTAAAATAATCCTACATAGCTTCTCTAAGTAAATACTCTGTGGACTGGGTATCCTTTGAGCATGTCCCACCAAATATGGGCCATGAGCTTGTGGACACAAGCCTCTGAGTTTGTGGCTCAGTTCTCAGTGTCACAACCCAGAGGAGGTAGAAGCTTTAAGAGGTGGGAGTGGAAAGTAGTTAGGTCATTGGAAGAACTACTCTTGGTAATGGTTAATAAAGCTTTACTGATTGTTTGGTTTTGGTTTTGGTTTTGGTTTTTTGAAACAAGGTTTCTCTGTGTAGTCCTCATTGTCCTGGAACTTGCTTTGTAGACTAGGATGGGCTGGAACTCAGAGATCTGCCTACCTCTGCCTCCCAAAGTGCTGGGATTAAAGGCATGTACCACCACCTCCTGGCTAATAAAACTTTTGTAGGACCCAAGTTAGCTCTTGTGTGAGAAAAGAGCTGGCCTGGGCTTTGTAGCCTCTTGTCTACAATGTGATCTCTCTATCAAATCACAGTGCCATCTACTATGTTGTGATATAGCCAAGATGGTTCCTACCAGATGGGGCTGAATAGACGGGAACACCCAATCTTGTCTTTTAGCCTCCAAAACTGTGGTTAAATAAGTTTATTTAATACACAAAAAATGTTTTTAAGTGACGTTCAGGCAAGCTGTTATGTGTAAATGTTATGGTGGTGCTACACAATTACTAATTTTCTATATAGTTACAATTTTAGCCCCAGTGAAATTCTGGTTTTATCTGGATATTTCATGTAGCTTCTTTACAGCTAATTTCAATGATGTGGCTAAATTCTCATCAGTCAGGATTTGGTTAGATGTTTTCATGGTCAGTGTCCAAGGCTGTATATGGTATACTTTGGTACTTTAAAAATATGTTTAAACCAATAGTTTTTTCTACTATTCAATGTCTCTCTACAGCTGTTGTTCCTTTTTCCTTAGCATTGAGAGGATTTGAAGTTAGTAAAGCACTATGCAATCTCCTGTTTATTTAATATATCCTTCAGAGTTCGATTCGAGCTTTCTATAACTGCCTGCCCTGTAGAATTGTGTGGTATACTTGCAATATGCATTATATTATAATAAGCAAAAAGCTCATTTTCTTAGAGACATATGCTAGAGTATTATCTGTCTTTATTTGTACAGGTATACCCATAATGGTAATAACTTCTAGCAAATGTGTGATTACCAAACCAGCCTTTTCCAAACTCAAAGAAGTTGCCCATTGAAAACCTGAATAAGTATCAATGGTATTGTGTACATATATTTTTAGTTTTCCAAATTCTGCAAAATGGAACACATCCATCTGCCAGATTCCATTCCTTTGAGTTATTTTGGGTTACTTCCTACAGGTAGTGGTGTTTGGTTGTATAAAGAACAAGTAGGACATTTACTTATAATTTCCTTGGCTGTTGTCATGTGATGAAAAAGTCTTTTTAAAAAACCTTTGCTATTGACATGATTTTTTTATAAAATTCTGAGGCCTCTAACACATTACCAGTCAATAGTTGATCAGTTTCTGCATTACCTTGTGCTACCGGACCTGGCAGACCACTATGGAATTGGGTGTGTGTTATGTATATGGCATGATACCTATTCCTGATTATATCTTGTACCTGAATAAACAATGAAGTAAAAAAAAATATGTTAGAACGAATTGGTTGAGCATAAGACTTCCATATGTCTCCTGAAGAGAAACAAGATGAACAATGCCTTTATCCTTTCTTCCAACCTGATTTTTGGAATACCAACACTTAACTCTGTGAATTGTCTTGGACCATGGGGTGAAGACTAGGAGCAGAGTAGTGACTGGAAGTAATTCTTTTAACTACAAAAAAAAAAAAAAAGTCCTTATACTATGGCATGGCCTCTCTACATTTCCTTTACATACTAGTTACAACAACTCAACTTTTTTTAAGCTACTGGATTTTTTTAACCTATTTCCAGTAAACCCTTGTCTTACCAGGAACAATGATTCATCTTGTAACAATAAAGTAGCAAAGTAGTTTCCAGGAAGACGGCAGACAGCAGGGGAGTGTCTCAATTTGGATTGAACTGGGACAAAAGCAGCAGTTTTAGCTGGACAGAAGTTTCTGTTTCTCCCATTTGGTTTGGCCTCACTGACTTTTCTATAGCTCCCCCCCAAACCTGTGGAATGGGACATGGGATGCTTTGCTTGTGAAGGACCAATGCTACGGTAACCCTAGTGAAAGGTGTTTGTACCTCTCCAGCTGGTAAAGAAACATAAAATGGATACACTTACATGGAGGTACCCAACTCCTCACCATTCTATAAACACAAAATGTAATAATTCCACAAGCCATGAATGGGATAAAACTCAGCCTTACTTCTGTATGTCCCTCTGACATAGAACCTCTCCCAGGTCCCTGAGCAAGCTCAGCTAAGGACCTCTACTTGGCATGCACATTGGATGGCTGAAAGGAACAGAGCTAAGTTCCTGTCTCCTGGGAATTGCAGCTTAACAGATGTAAATGCGTAGGGACTGCCAACAAAAGGAGAGGCAAGACAAGATCCATTTATCTCACTGAGACCTTGTCCACCCCCAGCCCTCAGCCAGAGAGACTTCACTTCTGCTTGACTCCCCCAGAGGATGTGAACATTCTTCAGTTCAAGAGGCCTGAGCAGACACGGGGGTCTTGAAACACACTGATTCTTCAAGAACTGCAGGGTCAGAACAAGAGCCGCTAAACAAAGGCTACGGGTCATAGTACATGACTTTGTGGCAGTCAGGAGGCTGAGGCAGGAGAATCACCACAAGTCTGAGCTTGCTTTGACTACACAGTGAGTTTGAGGCTAGGCTGGACTACAAAGCAATCTTCTGTTTCAGAATATTTAAGTAATAAAATGTTTTGTTTTGTTTTTTCAGTCTACCAGCCTTGCCTGGCTTTTTACATGAGTGCTGGGGATTCAAACTCAGGTCCTTATGTTTAAGGAACAAGTGCTTTACCCATTGAACCATCTCCACAGTCATAGATATCACCTACTTTTCATCCCAGTGAAGGCTAGAAACGATTTGGGTTGCAAAGTAATTATGCAGAACTGCAGGGCTGGAACAAGGGCCTTTTTCCAGCTGTTTGAAAGTCTATAGGCCCGTGACTTCATGTCTTTCAGCTTCAGCTCCATTTAGTACTAATTAAAGAGCAAAGACAAAAGGAAATTTTTCTTGTCCAACTGTAAAGGAATAAAGTAGATGTCCTGGTGCAATGACAAGTTTTGGTTACTTTCTTGACACATGTAGAATTCCTTGGGGAAAAGGCCTCAGTGAGATGTCCATAGTAGGTTGGTCTAAGGAATTTTTTTTTCTTAATTGGGTTAATTGAGCAGTGAAGACTGTGGCTATCTAAATAAGTGTCCTCCACTGTCTCTGGCACTATAAGACAGTGAGGACAACAGCTTCTCCTCCTCTTCTTCTTCTTCTCTTCTTTTTTTAAAAATTTTTTCAAGACAGGGTTTCTCTGTATAGCCCTGACTGTCCTGGAACTCACTCTGTAGATCAGGCTAACCTCAAACTCACAGAGATCCACCTGCTGCCTCCCTAGTGCTGGGATTAAAGGCTTGGGCCACCACAGTCTGGCCAATGAGGACTTCTTGATCACTGAGTAAGAGAAGTGAATTTTGGTGGCCGTGGTTTTGTGTGTGGCATTTTTTAACTTTTCAGTGCCACTGATCCCTTCCTGCTCTTTCTAACCTCATACTTCTTTATGCTCTCTTGTAATTGTAACTACCTCTAAGAAAAATTTTCCAATTTTTCATCTATTTATTTGATTTTCTAATATCTAACCAGACACTGAACTGTAATCATCATGACTTCAGGTCCCCCCACTGATTTGTTCACCATGTTCTCCAAAACCCAGCACAGAAAATGTATTGTGTAATATGTGTTGAACAAATAAAGAATTAAAGGCATGATTTCGTTTTGCCAGGAGATAGTGGCGTATTGAATCAGGAGTCAACATGTTTCCTCAAGCCATGGTTCTGCCATGGCTGGCTGTGATACTTGAGTGAACTCTTTCTGGGCCTTTGTCTTTTCATCCACAAAGGAGAAAAGCAAAGGCTATCTCATAGATGTGGCTCCAAAAATGAATGACTGCATCAATAATGGAGACTGTATAATTGATTTCCATATAAAGGCATACATTTATTGATCTTGTGTCTGCCACAGATCCCCTCTCAGTCTGTCTTGTGAATTGTGTTTCCCTCCACCAAGAATGTCAACATTATTAAGGAGGATAAAATATCGCATTGTTTCTGTTGTTAGGGAGGGAGCAGATGAGGCATAGAAGTTCACTTTCTGTATGCAGGGCATAGCGCCGCCGATGAGCACCTTTGGCTGACAGCCCCTGAAGCAGACAGAGCTGGTGGACAAGAACGTTTGCATCTCTCCTCCATCTTCAGCAGTGGCGAAATGATATTGAGCTCCAGCAGTCTGGAAGGTATTTTCAGTCTACCAGGGGTATTGTTGTGGAAGTAGTGTGTGGGGATTTTGGACACTTAGAGAAAGGATTGTTTGCAAAGAATGTGAATAATGGAAGGTGTGCAAGGAAGGGAAACAGTACTTTAAGCCAAAAGGGATTTGTTCATTTTAACATTACAACTCAAATAATACGAGGGCAGGAAAGAACATGTATCTGAGTTCTCCTGGAAAGTTGCATAACTTTGATCTTGAACGTTCGCTTTGGCTAGGAATGCAGGATCAAATGATAATTAGTAGCCTGGGAACCCGTGCGGGGAGTATGTGGAACAGATTCCAGAGACTATATGAGTGGTCAAGCAGCATCTCGAGATGTTTTTATCAGAACATCTGGCTTCTGGGCTTCTCTTGGCTACTTGACTGTGTCACCTGGGGTACACATCTTCACCATTGTTCACTTTCCTAAATGGATAATGGTGGTACTCCCCCGAAAGCCCCACTAAGTAGTACCCCTAGTTCTCATCATGACCCCACTTCATAGTAAGCTTTCAACAAGAACTAGTCACTAGTTAGATTAAACTGTAAAGCCATCTTTGCTTTTGTCCTTCAATATTTGTATTTCAACAGGGAATTTTTACAAACAGTGAAATAATTAAATTAAGAGATATTCATTACTGAGCTTCTTTCTGAGAAAGATGATAATATTCTCTTTCTTGGGCTAAAGGTACATTGCATCAACAAAGAGTTTGTTTAGTATGTCCAGCACTACAAAAAGAAAACCAGAAAGATATTTTTGATGAAATCTTGGGAGTTACTTAATAGCATCACGAGAGAAAGTAAAAAGCAATTCCAAGCCAGCCAGCATGGCTACAGACAGTTCATCTCTGTGTGAAATGTGTGTGTCTTAAAGCCACAGTTGTCTTGGAGTTGCCGGCATCTTGGCAAGGTGGGGAGAAAACACTGAGCCATGTTTCTTATTTATTTATTGCACTGGGGGAATTTTTGCTAGTCTTGAATGAGGAGTGAGGAAGCTAAGGGAAAGAAAACTACCAACCCTTCAACACATCTTGCCTTTTGAGCATTAATCGTTTTTATTAAAGGAGTTTTGTATTGAATTTTTGTATCTCAGTCTTCTTCGTTAGTCAGTTATGTAGTGCTGGTCCTGGGACTGCCCAAATGCCAGCTATGCCTGCCAGGCTGGAGGAGGAAGAACAGGCTTCTGTCAGATCTCCACGTGAGTTCCTTCCATACTGGCAGCTGATTCCAATCGGCAGTCTTTCCAGAATTTACACAGCCAGCTTCATCATGCTTCTAACCTCAGGCATAATAAAGAGCCAGTATCTCTCCTTAAGGGCTTTGGTCTCTGGCCCACAGGACTCCTTATTCCAACCCAGAGGCAACACCTCAAGCTAAGCCACATCCCAGTAGCTCCTCTCTTTCCCAGGATTGGAGACTGAAGCGTGTACCTGCACATTCTAGGCACGTGCTCTAACACTGAGCCATCTTCCCTGCCCCGTTGACTCATCCCTGTTGTGAAGCCTCGAGTTCGACCTCTCCCAAACCCCTTCTTTAGTTGTCTAAGACCTAATTTTTCAGCTGCTTCCTTCTGCTTCTCCAGACCCTTCCACAGTGGTAGGTCTTCTGGCAGAAGATACCCACGTGATAGCTCTGTGTTCTTTGCTTTCATCCTTCAGCTTCCTAGTTATTGGCCTTTCATAAAAGTCTCTGTTAAGTAACTGGTGTGGCTGCTGCTACAGTGTAAATGAATCTGTTTTCAAGACAGCTTTAATTTTCAAGTGCCTTTGCACAGCTTACTTTTTAAAGGCTTGTAAAAACAATTAATCTATTGAGTACTCTAAAATATCAAATACAAGACAGCACAGCCGTTTCTAAGCAGCACTCTGTCTTGAATGATTCTATTTAACTTAATTTAAATATTGAAAAGCAAGGAAGTCTACCTTACCAGTTCTGATCCAGGCAAGCTTTGGTAGTCTTTTTCCTCTGGGAAGTGTGTGTGCATGTGTGTGTGCGTGCGTGCGTGTGTGTGTGTTTCACATCATGTACCTTGATCTCACTCATTCCCTTCACATCTGCCCTTCACCCCTGCACCCCCCACCGAATAAAACAAAATTCAAGAGAAAAAAATGAAGAAAATAAAATGAGAAAAAATTTAAAGGGAAGGAATTAAAAATCTCATCATGGAAATTTAATATTAAAACAGGCAGAAGAATAACTCAAATTAGAATCTTTACTTCTGCCATACACTTAATCTAAAATAAAAGAATGATAATGAGTCTCCACGCTATGGTGGGTGGTGTAGGAGGATTCTTTCATATTTCTGTTGTTTTCATTGGTTGAATAAAGAA
>JAQHUG010000021.1:4481194-4503874 GCA_028555095.1 Dicrostonyx torquatus
TATCATTAGAAGAAACCTTGTTTTTTTTCCGAAATGCTTATAATACTGCCTATTTTGTTGTTATAGCAAAAATAAACCCTAGACCACAAAGGATATATCAGAAAGGTTACATTCACATTTAACCAAATTAAGCCTGCTTCTATTCCAAACGTTTATGAATTACTTTTTAAAATCAGAATAAAAATGTAAAGCTCTCTATGCCTCATATTCCTTAGTCATTATTAAGCTTTGCTTCCTGTGCCAAACACCTGGGCCCTTATTTCATTTCTTCTAAGCCTTGGCTCTGATTCCAGCCATGGCTATAGATGTCAAAGGTCCCTTCGAGGGTCACTCTCTTAGAAACTGGTGCCTCATCTCTGGCGTATGTCTAAGGTTCCAGACACCTCCCGTTCAACTAAGCTTTTTGTGTTGTTTTGTTTTAAAGTCCCAGGGGCCTTATCAAGAAAAAAGCAAGCCGAGAACTCTCTCTGGGCTTTGGTCACAAGAGCCACCGCTACAAAAACCACCACTAAGATACTCATTACTCAAAATCAAGTGGCCCCTTTGGAAGTAGGCCATTGTCATACAACCTCATTTTGCACATACTGATAATTGCCAGGGCTAGGAGCCTTGCAATTAGCAACCAGTCTCCCCTTTCCAGCATGAGTCCTGCGAGAGGACCCAGCTCTGAAAATCATAGCTCCCCATCCTTACAGAGCCTCCCTCATCTCCACGAACCTGGAGATTCTTAATTGTTTACCTGAAAGGGTAGCCAGCATCCTCTCTGTTCCTTCTTCCCTGCCACACCCCTGACACAGTCTTCTTGATGCGCTAAAGTGTCTACAAAGCAGAGAAAACTATCTTCAGGCAACAGCTCCTCCCCTTATAAATAGCCCCAAGAAAAAGTGCATAAGTGACCTTGGGAAATGGAGACTAGAAAAAGTGAAGAAACAGTCTCATATCAATTAATGTCATATAGTTTCTCTGCATTCACATTTTCTCATATTTAGCTGCCGCATTGACCCCGTGAAGTAGATTTCATTATTCCTCACTTTAAAAATGAGCAATGGTTTGGGGGAATGACTCAGTGTTTAAAACCTTGCTGAGCAAGTGTGAGGACTGTAATTGGGGGTCCCCGGAATCCACATAAATACTGGGCATGCAATGGCAGTCCACCTTAATTCCAACTTCCAAAGGCAGAGATGGGCTCCTCACAGCAAGCCCGCTGGCCAGACTAGCCATATCTGACCGCTCCGGATATGATTGGCAGATCCTGACTTGTAGAAGAAGGTAGACAACAACCTTGGGCCTCTACTTGCAATGCAGTCACACACCTGTTCCCCCAATATATACACATATTCATGTACACACCTGACTAATAGGGAGAAAGCAGATAGATGATAGATAGATAGATAGATAGATAGATAGATAGATAGATAGATAGATAGATAGATAGAAAGAAAGAAATGGAACAAACTGGGGACCCAACAAAATGGGTAAATGCATGTGCTGCTCCAAGCCTGATGACCTGAGTTCAACTCTCAGAACCCACAGGGTGAGACTAATTCTTTCATATTGTTTCCTGACCTCCATCTTTGAACTTGGCTTGTGCACATTCACCTGCACATGCGTGTGCAAGCACACACACACACCTCACTATGGATGCTATCTATCAGTATGGAATTTCATTTTGATTCTTGGTCTCTTGTCTTCAATTTCTGCTTCCTTTATTAAGAGAATCTTATGCTCCAGTGTTGCTTCATGTTACGGGCATCTCCTCATTTACCTTCCTCTGCTGTATTGATCCTTAAAGAAATACTGATTCAAAGAATAGTATTTCAAGAGACCAATTAGTATGCTTTAAAATTTATGCTGAGAGCTGGGTGTGGTGATGTACACCTTTAATCCTAATACTTGGGAAGCACAGGCAGGCGGATCTCTGAGGTCAATCTGGTCTAAATAAAGAGTTCCAAATAGCCAGAGCTACATGGTGAGATTCAGTATCAACCCCCACCCAAAGATCTATATTGATACAAATATAAACATAAGGAGGAATCCTGGGTCAGCCATAGAATTCCTGCTATTACCACTTGTCACAGGTGATAGGACCTGGAGTCCTTCAGCATAGTTAGGAAGTTATCTAGGTAAATATAACCGTATGAGCTTTACAACTCTTTTCTGGTGACAATGGGTTCTCATGGACAGAAGTAAGCACTGTGACTCTTTGGCCCCCACTCTAACAGCAGCTGACCCAGATATCACTGTCTTTCCAGGACTGCCTCTGTTTGAAACTAAGTGACTTATGGAGCAGCTTTATGCTGCAGAGGAAGGAGCCATGCAGGCGTTTTGATGGCTCTGAAGCTCCAAGGTTCTGGATCCTCCCTGTGGCAATGAGGACTCACACCCAAGTCAGGCACCAACAGACCATCATTTCACATTCATCGTGTTCTACACAGTAGTGCAAAAAAAAAAATACACCACTCAAAAGACTCAAACTGCACAAAGTATGTAGATCAAATAGGACTGTCCTTTTGTTACTGGGGAAATTGGGGGTCTCTTTTCATGGCTCTTAGTCATTAATAAAACAATTTAAAAAGGCACTGAGAAGAAAATTTGAGTACAGCTTTATTCAAGCTTGAGAGAAAAAGAAATACGTGGGTGAACAAAAAAATCTTGGCAGGTACCTAGAGGAGGGGACTGGGGAAGAGGAAACCCATGCTGTTTACAATGGAGGTTGGTAAGCAGCCATATGACTGAAGGGAAGGTGGACTTTAGAGAGAGGGTAAGAAAGTCATGTGTGTCGGGGAGTGCATGCTTAGGCTCTGGGGCAGTGTAAGAAATAAAAGACAGAAAAGAGAAAATAAGGCAAGTGTTGCAGTCCTACTTCTGTCATGTACAGCACACATGCAGCTTGTCCTGTTGGCTCAGGCTGGCTCTAGTCCACATCTGCCACTGTCCCCAGGGCTTGTTCATTGGTCCCGGCATTTGACTATCTAGGGGTCTCTACTGTAACTGAAGCTTCACATACATATACATGTAACATGAGGGCTGGCTCGTTGGGGTTACTGTCCTGCCCAGTACCCCACAGCTGGCAAGCCCCAAAGAAAATCACACAGAGAGTCTATATTAAGTTATACACTAGTTGGCCCATTAGCTCAGTCTTTCTACCAGCTCCCATAACTTATATTAACCCATTGTTCCCATCCATGCCAGGCACATAGCCAGTACCTTTTCTCAGCTGGGACAGGGATACATGCTGTTTCCTTGATGGTCTGCGCAGGAATGCCAAGGGAGCTTCCTGCTTCCCAGATGTTCTCCTCGCCCTGCCTCTACTTCCTGTCTGGTTGACCCGCCTATACTTCCTACCTGGCCAATCAGCATTTATTTAAAACATGATTGACAGGATACAGAATTGTCCCACACCATATACACACTCATTCATATACATGCACACGTCTTAAAAGTCAGGGGTATTGTATTGTATAATTTTAACGGTGGCCACAGCTCTCACTATTCATCGCTTCCCTTAGGATACAGAGTAATGAATGAAGACAGGCTACACAATAAAACATTTATGAACACAGTTAACAAATAACTACAGAATATACCCAAAATTACAACACACTGAAATAACATGATCACATTTAATCACGTACGAATGGCAGATCAAAGGGCAGTTTTTAGGGTAGAAAAAGGCTGTTATAGGAAGTCTCTGACCACATACCATTGCAATATATGAAATTACCTAGAGTTTTGAGATTAATAGTACAACGTTCAGCCCACTGAGATTGCGGCCAGACAGTGTTAGATTGCTAGATTTAATGATGCCCACTGTGGAGTGAAATAAGGGGAGCAAGAGTCCTTGTACCCTTGGATTTCCTCCTGGACATGTGACCAGTGTCACAACCAAAGTAAAGATGGGTGGCCTATAACAGAGATTTCCTCACTTTGTGGTAACCCACTTCCTTGATGGTTTTATGGATTTATTTGAAAAATGTTTTTATTTCTGACTTTCTTTGTTTTGCTACTATGAAACTATTGCAATATTAGAACATGGAATTTGGAATAACCTAAATCTGTATTCCCAAGCCACGCTCACTTCCAATGGGCTGCTAAATAAACTATTCCTTATTTCCTCAGAGATGAGTGCGCTCCTCTCTCTCTCTCTCTCTCTCTCTCTCTCGCTGTGTGTGTGTGTGTGTGTGTGTGTGTGTGTGTGTGTGTGTGTGTGTGTGTGCGCGCGCGCTAAAAGAGGCTGCTGCCTCCAGAAAGAAGGGCCATTGCTGAGGCAACCAACCCAGAGAAAAACAGAAAGAACAAGAAGGAAACAATCCCTTTCCTGACCCTGCCTCTTTTTTAATTGACCAGCCTCTTGAGGTTCTTGTTGGTGGAACCCAACAGAGACAGTTGTTTCCAAAACCTTAGCATCAGAGAACTGATTATACAAGTATAGATGGAGTATAACTTATATAGTATAACTGATATAAGTATAGATGGAGAGCTTAAGTCAACTGGCAAATGGCATTTCCGGCTTAAACCGAAAGTTTAAACAATGATTGCCAGTGGCTTCAGCCTAAACTCTCTACTTTAGAATTCCCAAGGTACATCTGTCTCATCTACCGGTTTAACACCTGTTGGTTACCACAGTCTTGACACACTGCTTTGTTCAGTGCTGTGGGAGAGCAAGTCTCTGACTGAGACATCCTCTTTGCAGTTATTAGGTGGAGTCTCTACAGAGAAACATTCCCTTGCCAACTTTTTGGTTGATTTGAATTACAGTTTGTGCAGAAAAAGACAGGAGAACTTGATTGTTGCTCTTAGCCAACTTCCAGAGTTGCCGACTTAGGAATCTAAAGATGATTAATGTCTTAGTAACTTTTGATACTAGAAATCTGTAACATTCGTTCGTATTTTTGATCCTCTTTTAATCGACCGTAGGCCATTGTTCTCTTTTTATATTCAGGTTGGCTCATTTTAGGCCATTTAAGTGTTCATGGCATTTTCAAGGCATTTTGTTTTGGTTTATTTACTGTAATTTTTTTAGTTGTTCTGGATTATTCTTGAAAAAATATCATATATGATCAACTTAATTGTATCCCTTCCATTTGACTCTAAATCTCTTGGTTCTTCTGTGAAATTAGCAACTTATCTTGAACTTTCCCTGACTTGGTAAGATGCTAATAAACACTTTAATTGTCTGGTGTTGGGCTACTCTGGGGAAATGATCTTGAGATGCGCTCTCCATCACTACAACAAAGCTACAGTTAATTACAGAACTTAAAATTGTTCAATTCTAGCCAAATTTGAGTATTATGTGCACTTCTTATATGGGGAAAGGGAGGGACAATAACAATAAAGTAACTACAAGATAATTATTCATTCTAAAATGAAAGCTAAGATTTTAAATCATCTTGATTTTTCAAAAGTAAGAAGTCATAAATGATTGCCTTAAAATGGGTTCAATTTTGCTCCTACTGTTGAAATTCCAGCAGTCATGTTACATGTGGAGAGCAATAAAGAACAAAATATGGACCCCAAGATTCATTTTACAGGAAAAGGATTTTTCCTCCCAAATACTTAGTACTGTTTTGATTTACATAAACACCGCTTTTTATTCTTTTGGAAATAAATAAACTGGCAGATAACAGCACCTCTAACCAATGACCAGGGCAACTCTTGGGAAGATGTTTTAGTCTCCTCCTCAGATACTGTGTGCTATTAATACCTCTTCAGTCCTTGCCTTCTTTCCCGCCATCAAAATTCAGCTACTGAAAATTTAGACTTTCTGGTTAACTGAACTAGGTAATTGACGAACATAATGTTTCTAGTCTTTATGCATCTGCTTTCCTATTCTTGCCAAAGAAATATAGTACTTGATTTATAGTACTTGATTAAAATCTTACCACCTTTAGGGAAGGAACCCACATTTCTTAGCATGAGATATGATACCCTTCATCATCTGGCCTCAACTTATCTCCCTGTCTTCCTCCTCGCTGTCCCAAGCCCCTCAGGCCCCACACCTGATGCCCTGACATTGGAACACTGGCGGAGAGCTCTCACAGTTTGCTTCAAGGCCTCTACATTTCAGCAAGCTGCTCTCTCTCTTCAAATGGTTAGGACTCACTCATTCTTCAAAAGCCAGTTCAGTTATCACCTCCATCTGAGATTCCCGTCATACACTCTGAAAATTGACCAAGAGAAATAATCAAGTTTTCTCCTGCCTTTCCCTGCACAAATTGTAATTCAGATTGACCAAACAATTGGTGAGGAAAGGTTCTGGGCAGACTCCCAGTTGATCTTCTCTATACCCCAGTGTGTTCAGTGGCTTCGTAATGCCACGGGCAGAATTGTTATCACTCTAATTCCTTGAGTATGTGACATTTGCTATCTCTCATAAGCATCTTCATGAAGTTGATCTTTGTGTGCGTGGTGTATGTTTGTGCTCATGTAGGTCTGTGCGCATTTGTGCCAGTGGAGGTCAGAGGCCAACTTCTGGTGTCTTCCTAAATTTCCTGATCTTATTGAGAAAGGGCCTCTGACTAAACTTAGAGCCCAACAATTTGTCTAGGCTGACCATTGAGCTCTAGAGGTCGGTCTGTCTCTTCCTGCCTCCACCCAGTGCTGGGTTACATATGTGCAGAGGGGTGCCCAGCTTTCCCTTGAGCACTGGGATCCAAATCAGGTACTCATCATGTTTACATAGCGGGAACTTTATCGACTGAGCCATTTCCCGAGCTCCTCTTGTGCTCCCTAGCTCCAGTGAATAGTTTCTGGTGGAATAAATGCATGACTGAACAGCATTTCATCCATTCTTTCAAGTTGTACTAAGTTATATACACTCCCAATGTAATACAGCCTAGCTCCCTGATGCTCCGCATCTCGTCAGTCATTTACATTCCGAGCACAGCGGTGGCTCTGTCATTGTACCTTGCTGTAGCTTTAATAAGCCCTTAGTATGCTAATGGCTGGAGCTGTAAGGAAAACGTTTCTCCCACATTCATTAACATTTCCTAAAACTGCAGACGCAGAGGCTTTTGCAGCCAAGTTTTTTCTAGGTGCAGTAAGAAAACCAGGAAATGTGGTACAAGATGAAGAACTATAGGTAAGACCTTAGAATCACAACAGAAACCGATTTGATCCATAATTCTCAAATTTGGGTATTTATGTGAAACCTCACTGTGCATATTCAAATTACACATGCTGGGATTACAGGCCTCAGAACGCTAGGGTATCTGTTTGGAAGCTGGTCCTAATATCTGCATTTTAAAATAAACATCCTAAGTGATCTTGACATGGTCCACAGAATGAGAAATACTATTCAGAGAATAGTTTCATATTACAAATTAAGAGACCACCTATTTGATCTGTCATCTTGTTAACGTGAAAACTGTCTCTTCTCCAACTTGTGGGTATAGGCAGCAGAATTTCACAAAACTGAAATTTAGACTGCTTGGCCAAGCTTAAGACAAAAATCAATGAATGAAGGTCTCTGGTGATGTTGCAAAAGCAAGCTTAGTTAAGGAGAAGTTCAGTAGTGAAAAAGACACCGCTTTAAGAATAGGCAGACTTTAGACTCGGCTGTTATGTTAGGAGAGGTCCTTTAAGAATAGGCAGACTTTAGACTCGGCTGTTACATTAGGAGAGGTCCTCCCGTCTCCCCAGCTCTCCACTTCTCACCTAAAAGCACTACTATCTGGCCTTATCAGCCTTACAGAGTCACACAACACTTAAAATGAGTGCGACAACTGCGGACAGGACGATCTGACCACAGACAGTTACACTTTATAACTATGGCTTCAAACGATACACCTGTCTAAATTAAACACACATAGCCTCGGGAATTTGTTCTTGGGATAACCTTTGCAGCGTCGTATTAATTTAGATAGAAGACCAGGATTTAAGAGGTTTATTATTACTCTAGATCATTTTCCCCATACTTATTTAGTAGCTTTTCCTAATTATAATCCACAGGCCAAGGGATTCTGATGTACACCCGAATTTGAGAATCACCGGTCTTTTTCGGTGGATGTGATAGTGGGAAGGAAATTATTATCCTTTAATTGAGTTTATTTTGTGCAAACTGCTTTATTATGGTATTATTTATATACCCTATCCACCAATTTAAATTGTAGAACTCAGTAGTTCTTAATATAACAGTATGGCATTGGAGAAGCATCATCACTATCAATTACAGCATTTCATCAACCCGCAAAAAGAAATCCCCGGACAGCAGTTATACTCCATAGCAACCGCTAATTAAAGTCCGTATAGACGAGCTTATTTGAGATCTTTTATAAAATTGAGGGCATCATACAGTATGTAGACTTTCAGGGCGAATTTCTCTCCTTCTATCTCCTTCCCGCCTCTGCAGGCGCACACGGATCGGGAAAATACAAGGACGAAACCCCCAATACGAAGGCTGCTCCCACAGAACCGTAAAACCCCACCCCCGCCTTTCAGGGCTACCTCCGCGTCCGCCTGGGGAGCGCGCCCCGCCCATCCCCGCCGTCGCCTCATTGACGTCACTGCTCCAGCCGCAGACTGCCTGCCTCCTTCCCTGTCGCGGTAGCTTTGACAGGGCGCGATGGCGGCGGCCGGGTCTGCAGGGTTGCCTGCGACCGTGTCGGAAAAGCAGGAGTTTTACCAGCTTCTGAAGAACCAGATCAATCCAAGTTGTATGGTGCAGAAGCAAGCAGAGGAAGTCTATGAGAATATCCCAGGTCTGGGTAAGACTACATTCCTCTTAGACGCCGTCCGTAATAGAAGAGCAGGTTATGAGGTGAGACAAATGGCTGCCGCACTGCTACGACGGCTTTTGTCCTCTGGGTTTGAGGAGGTCTATCCAAATCTGCCTTCTGATGTGCAGAGGGATGTCAAGATTGAGCTGATACTGGCCGTTAAGTTAGAAACACATGCTAGCATGAGGAAAAAGCTTTGTGATATTTTTGCGGTGCTGGCCAGGAATTTGATAGATGAGGATGGCACTAACCATTGGCCAGAAGGTCTGAAATTCCTCATTGATTCGATTCACTCAAAAAATGTGGTTCTGTGGGAAGTCGCACTTCACGTTTTCTGGCACTTTCCCGGGATATTTGGGAACCAAGATCGCCACGATTTGGATATCATCAAGAGATTGCTGGACCAGTGTATTCAAGATCAAGAGCATCCAGCAATCAGGACATTATCTGCTAGAGCTGCAGCTGCCTTTGTCCTTGCTAACGAGAACAATATTGCGCTTTTCAAAGACTTCGCAGACCTGCTTCCTGGCATCTTACAGGCTGTGAATGATTCCTGCTACCAGGATGATGATTCGGTGCTGGAGTCCCTTGTTGAGATTGCAGACACGGTACCTAAGTATTTGGGTCCCTATTTAGAAGATACTCTGCAGTTGAGCCTGAAGTTATGCGGAGACTCTAGGCTTAGTAACCTGCAGCGCCAGCTGGCTCTGGAAGTAATAGTGACCTTATCCGAAACGGCAACTCCGATGTTGAAAAAACATACGAATATTATTGCACAGGCTGTGCCTCATATATTAGCGATGATGGTTGATCTGCAAGACGATGAGGACTGGGTAAATGCTGATGAGATGGAAGAAGATGATTTTGACAGCAATGCCGTTGCTGCCGAGAGTGCACTGGACAGACTGGCTTGTGGACTTGGTGGAAAAGTTGTTTTGCCCATGACCAAGGAACACATCATGCAGATGCTTCAGAGCCATGACTGGAAATGTCGCCATGCTGGATTAATGGCCCTATCAGCCATCGGAGAAGGTTGCCATCAGCAAATGGAACCAATTCTAGATGAAACGGTTAACTCGGTTTTGCTTTTTCTTCAGGATCCTCATCCAAGGGTGAGGGCTGCTGCCTGCACTACACTTGGACAGATGGCTACCGATTTTGCACCTAGCTTCCAAAAGAAATTCCATGAAATAGTGATTACAGCTCTGCTGCGAACCATGGAAAATCAAGGTAATCAGCGTGTGCAATCTCATGCAGCGTCTGCTCTTGTGATTTTTATTGAAGACTGCCCCAAGTCATTGCTAGTTCTATATTTGGAAAATATGGTCAAAAGTCTCCATTCCATCTTGGTAATTAAACTGCAAGAGCTGATTCGGAATGGGACTAAGCTGGCCTTAGAACAACTTGTGACGACCATTGCCTCAGTTGCAGATGCAATAGAGGAAAGCTTTGCTCCGTATTATGATTTATTTATGCCCTCACTCACACACGTTGTTGAGCTCGCGGTTCAAAAGGAACTCAAGCTTCTTCGAGGAAAAACTATTGAGTGCATTAGCCATGTGGGTCTTGCCGTGGGGAAGGAAAAATTCCTGCAGGACGCATCGAATGTGATGCAGTTACTGCTGAAGACACAGTCTGACTTAAATGCTATGGAAGATGACGACCCCCAGACCTCTTACATGGTGTCAGCCTGGGCTCTAATGTGTAAAATTCTTGGGAAAGACTTTGAGCAGTATCTTCCACTGGTCATCGAGCCCCTTATTAAGACTGCCTCAGCTAAACCTGATGTCGCTCTCTTGGACACCCAAGATGTGGAGAACATGAGTGATGATGATGGCTGGCAATTTGTAAATCTTGGAGACCAGCAAAGCTTTGGAATTAAAACTTCAGGACTCGAGGCAAAAGCAACTGCTTGCCAGATGTTGGTTTACTATGCTAAGGAGTTAAGAGAAGGATTTGTGGAATATACAGAACAAGTTGTGAAGTTGATGGTTCCTTTGCTGAAGTTTTATTTCCATGACAACGTTCGGGTGGCGGCTGCGGAAGCCATGCCCTTCCTCTTGGAATGTGCAAGAATCCGGGGCTCGGAGTACCTTTCACAGATGTGGCAGTTTATATGTGATCCCTTAATCAAGGCCATTGGAACTGAACCTGATACAGATGTACTCTCAGAAATAATGAACTCTTTTGCAAAGTCCATTGAGGTGATGGGAGATGGTTGTCTTAATGATGAACACTTGGAAGAACTGGGAGGCATTCTGAAGGCAAAGCTTGAAGGGCACTTTAAGAACCAGGAGTTGCGGCAAGTGAAAAGGCAGGAAGAAAATTACGACCAGCAGGTCGAGATGTCTCTCCAGGATGAGGATGAGTGTGACGTGTATATCCTGACCAAAGTGTCAGATATCCTGCACTCACTATTTAGCACTTACAGGGAGAAGATTCTGCCGTGGTTTGAGCAGCTCCTTCCGTTGATTGTGAATCTAATTTGTTCAAGTAGGCCATGGCCAGACAGACAGTGGGGACTGTGCATATTTGATGATATCATTGAGCACTGCAGCCCAACCTCGTTCAAATATGTGGAGTATTTTCGGTGGCCGATGCTACTCAATATGCGAGATAACAACCCCGAAGTCAGGCAAGCTGCCGCCTATGGATTGGGTGTGATGGCACAGTTTGGTGGAGACGATTATCGTTCTTTATGTTCAGAAGCTGTTCCGCTCTTGGTAAAGGTCATTAAGTGTGCAAATTCCAAAACCAAAAAGAATGTCATTGCCACAGAGAACTGTATCTCAGCAATAGGAAAGATTATGAAGTTCAAGCCCAACTGTGTAAATGTGGACGAAGTTCTCCCACACTGGCTGTCATGGCTTCCGCTGCATGAAGATAAAGAGGAAGCTATTCAGACTTTGAATTTTCTTTGTGACCTGATTGAAAGCAACCACCCTGTCGTGATTGGTCCCAATAATTCCAATCTTCCCAAAATCATCAGTATAATTGCAGAAGGAAAAATTAATGAGACTATTAGCCATGAAGACCCCTGTGCCAAACGCCTAGCTAACGTTGTTCGGCAGATACAGACTTCTGAAGAGTTATGGTTGCAATGTGTATCCCAACTCGATGAAGACCAGCAGGAAGCTTTACAAGAATTACTCAGTTTTGCTTGAAGTACTTTACTGTCACTTGAATATCAGCTATCTTACGAGTAACTACAAAGTGTTGTGAGTGGAGCCGTTACAAATGAGAGATACCAGTCTCTCTGCTAAGCAGTTCATACTTCCGTGTCGCCCCAGGACAGTGTTAAGGTCTTTGTTTATTTTGCATGTGTCATCTCTTAAACTGTGGTTGTAACTTGTGCTTCCAGTTGTCTTATTTGTCACCTCCCCTATTTAGTGTGAAATGTACAAATCATTGCTGTTCGTCTGAACTGTTGCTGCTGGGTAAACGGTATACGCGGTGCCAAGATGTCTGTGACATCTTGTAAAGAGCTCACAAAGGAAGGGAGCCTTCCAGGGTAAGCATCTTTGGAGTTGAGGGTGGAGTATGTTGGTAGACTCATTCTTCCTTGGTAATACTTCTGTTCGTTATGGTAATGGAAGGTTGCTAGAACAGAAAGAGTTTCAAGGTACTGCAGTGGATGTAGGAGTTTTTTTCTATGATATAAATGAACTTTTTCTATAGAGCTCCTGTAAAGTGGTTGGAGCATGACTAAAGTCCAGTTTCCAAGGTGTTCAGCTGAGAGTTATAAGAACCAAATTGGTTTTAAAAATTTGTCAACTGAAACATCCATGGGTGTGGAGAAGGAAGTGCTGGTACAATTCATCCTGTAAGCATGTGACAGGCCATGACAGAGCTTAATAAATAATCAATAGCCAGTGTTTGTGGGTGTCAGTTATTGTTACATGTTTAGCAGAGTATTGCTTTGTGTTTGTATGCATTATCCCCCCTACCCTCACACCAAACAAGGAACCATTCCTTTTGGAATGGGGCTTAAATAGATTTCTGTTTTGAAGCAGTCCCTGACAGATTCTACAGAAACAGTGAAACAAATTTAATTTTATCTTTAAACATTAAAAAGAAAAGAGCTTTAAGATTAGTCATGTATCAGTGTATTCTGTAAAACAACGCTATGAATTTAGGGTTAATTGTATTAATTGAAATGTCTTACTGCTGAAGGTGTTTTGTAGAGTAGAAAAATGTTTCTACTTGGCAAAACTTCATTCAAAACTTACAAACAAGAATGTCTGTTGTGACTCCCTGAGTGTCACAGTGTGAGTGTTGTGTATGTAACAGAGCAAATATGTCAGACCCAGTAAGTGTTCAATAAATTGTCAGTGTTGCTACCATTGGTTGTTTTTCTGCTGTGTTCTTTATACTTCAGAATTTGGTTTACACAGAATCTCTCCCATACTAGGCCTATCTAGACCACTGTGGACAGGAATATAAAGGGTTTTTAAAAATATTTTTAGGATTTTTAGATAATTCAGAATTTGATATTTGGTATGGTTACAAGTGTATTTAAAAAGAAGTAGAAAAAAAGCTACCTTGATGTTGAATAGTTTTCTCTGGGTGGTAGGATTAAATGGCAACTTCTCTTGTCTATTATTTACCTACTAACAATGCATTTTCATCAAGTGTTTGTGGCCTTCAAGGACCTGGTTTACTATCATCTTGACCCCTCCATGAACTGGGAGTTAAGGCTCCTTCTTATCTATAACCCTTTCTCCTTATGTGCCTTCAGAAATCTCTCATCAATGTGTTGTTTGCAATTCATACAGTCTTGTGAAACTCTGGCAAATGATTTGTGATCGGGTACTTAAAGTTTTGAAGTAAGGGAGTTTTTAAATTTGAATCTTGGCAAACTATTTTCCCAAGTGTTTGTTTCCCCATCTGCAAGATAAGAGTAATACTTAGCTTATGTGATTGTTGTAATAATCAAAGGCGATAATGAATGTAAAGCGCTGAGCAGCACAAGGGTCAATAAATGGAAGCTATTGTGTGACAATTTTGAAATAGATCTGGTGGCTAAAAAGGAGTGGGCATTTGCTTGAGTTCAGTAGGCTTTAGATTTTTCGGTCTTGTCAAAGGAAGTCCACCAGACATGTTTGCCAGTTCTGAAGAACTGGTTCCTACCTTTTTTCTTCATGAGCTATGTCTGACAGAGGAAATCATAAATACCAGATGGGTGCATGCATGTGTGTGAGTCTGTGCATGTGTCTGTACTCCAAGAATTCATGTTCCTTTTTCACTATTTTTACCTACAACTATTATTTAACTTATTGACGCCCCCCACACAAAAAAAGTTTTAGGGCATTGCATTTTACCAGTCCTTTTGTTTATACAAAAGTAAACAATCTTGAAGGCGAGAATATCTCAACCATTCAGTTACAAATTTCATGTTCAAGCAAGTAAGTGGATATCATGTGCATTAGGGAACAGTACTATCTGTTTTATATCTAATATCTCATTCCCCTTATTTTATGCAGTATGTTAACTCTTGTGAGTGATGAGTCCCCTTTTTAGTCATTTACGAATAAAAATATGTAGCGAGATTGTTAAAGCTACACCAGTGACAAGCTGTACAGCTTAGTTTGAGTAGAAATGGAGACATTTGAGCGAGATGGCATTCCCATAATTGTTAGCTAAACTTAAGAATTCAGGTATTTTCCGTTTTAAAAATTTCAATAGTAAACAGAATTTGATTTACAAATATGTTTTAAAAAGTGTTAACTGGGAGCTGGAGTTTCGGGAACTAAAGTTCTAAATCCTCCACTCTTCTTTTGCGCAGTGCTTAAACTTTCTTTCCTTTCTGATTTTTCCTGCTAGTTTTATGTAAAGAGACCGGCAAGTCACAAGGGAGGAGGGGTGCAAAGACAGTATTTTACAACGGAGAGGATTTACTTTTGTGCATTCTCGTTATTCATTTGTCCGTAATAAAGGTTAACTAGTTAACTGCTCTGAGAAAACTCATATTAAATCTTTTAGGACCAGTAAGGGTCTCACGAAAGTAATTTTTAGGCTTTTGGTCACTTTCCAAAAAAGCGTGCGCCCGCGCAGGCGCTCTGCTTCTTCCTCCACCCCACCCCTCGCCCAAGTCCGCATATTGATGACATCATCGGCCCGCCTCCACACACGGCCTCGGGGCCAGTCGAGCCGAGTCCTGGCTTCGGCGTCGCAGGGCGGGACGAAAGGGGGCAGGGCCACCTCGTGCCACTACGCATGCGCGCTGGGAATGGCGACGGCGCTTCTTTCTTTGCCTCTCAACACAGCTCTCCCCGGCCGGGGGGGCTGAGTGCCCTCCCCCTTTCCTCTCCGCCCCTCCCCTCACCCCCCCCCGCCCAGCGGGGCTTCTAACTGACAGTTGTCGCCGGCCCGGTCAGTGCGCCGCCTCCTCCTGCCCAGGTCCCCCGCAGGTAGACAGGGCCGGGAGGGGGTGTGAGGGAGAAGGAGGAGCCGGAGCGGCGGCGGCCCGGTGCTGCGGCCCACTCGGGAAGGAGTAGCGCCCTCTTCCTCCTCGCCCCCTCCCAGCGCCCCGTCGGCCCGGGAGGGGGTGGGGCGCCGAGGCCCCGCCGGCCCGGCCGGTGAGCGGGCGGGCGGAGGGTGAAGCCGGCGCGGGCTTCGCGCCGCCGCGGGGAGGGGAGAGGAGGGCACCTAGGCTCTCCTCTCCCCCCCTCCCCCGCGCGCCATGTAACCCCGCCCCGCGGGCGCGAGCCTGAGACCCCCGCGCGCGCGGGTCCCGGCCGGCGACTGGAGAGCAAGGCCCGATGCGGCAGGGGCTGCGCGGCGGCGCCTCGGCTCTCTGAGGAGGCGACCGGCGCTCACGCGTCTCCCGGCGCCTCGAGCGGTCGCTCCTCACCGCCCAGCCTGGGCCTGCCGGGGGACATGAGCGAGCCGGGGACGCCGGGGGAGATGGAGCGGGCCGCGGAGGAGGAGCGGCCGCCACCGACGACCCGGGAAGAGAACGAGGAGGAGGAGGTGGCAGCGGCGACCCGGGCCTCGGAGCTGGTCCACAGGAGGAGAGCCTCCTCGTTGGACGAGGAGGAGGAGGAGGAGGTGGCGGAGGCGACGGTGGTCGCGGGCGGTGGCTGCAGGGAGCAGGACCTGACCTACGAGCTGCAGCAGGGCTCCCGCATCCTGGGCGAGTTCCTGCAGGAGAAGCACCGCGGCCTCACCGCCCCTTTCCTGCAGCCCTTGGGGGGCGTTGCCGCCGGGGAAGAAGAGGTGGCCGAAGGGCGGCGCGCCGGGGGCCGGGGCGGTCGCGTCGTCCCGCCGCAGCCCGGCCAGGGCATGTGTCTGTTGAAGATGGAGGAGAAGTTCTCCAGCGGCCAGTACAGGGGCATCACCGAGTTTGTGGCGGACTTCAGGTTGATGCTGGAGACGTGCTACCGTCTGCACGGAGTCGACCACTGGATCTCCAAACAGGGCCAGAAACTGGAGATGTTGCTGGAGCAGAAGTTGGCCCTTCTCTCTCGGTAAGCGAGCCGGGTCCCTAGTGGGACTGACAGACACAAACACACCCGCACACGTGTCCGAGGAGGGGCTGGGCCAGGGCCTGGGGGGCGGCGCTGATAGGTGCTGAGTTGGTGCTGGCACCTCGGGAGGAGGAGCAGCGCTGGGCGCGGAACCGGAGGGGTGTGATGGGCAAGGCTCGAAGGGTGAGTGCATCCACGGAGAAACCCAGAAGGAACCCCAGTCCTAGGAGCGCAGAACTCCCGAAGACATTAGAGAGGTTCCAGATGTGAAGAGTCACACGAGTAGGCAGAAGGGAAAGCCTGTTGTAGGATGGAAGTTGAACCTGCCACTTGTAGACATTTTAGCATGGCGTCTAAAGCAGCATGTAGGGCGAAAAACATTTAGAAGATAATTTTGGCTCGTGTAGAAAGATGATGGCTTAAATTTTTTATCTTCTACCAGTTTCAGCCATTGGAAATTTAGTGTTATTAGGTGTTTGTTTCATCTGAGGAAGTTAAATTTGTGCAGTGACACGAAATGAATGCATCAACACAACGTCTTTCATAGGTTTAGACTTGTACTGTGTGTGTGTCTGTCTTTTTCTTCTTCCAGTGCTAGATAGAACAGAGGGTTTCAAACATACGAGACAAGCAGTCTACCATGGAATTAAGTATAGAGCCTTAGAATTGTTTTATTCTAGTAGGAATTATAGGTAGTTCAAATTGTACTATCATTTTGGTATACATCACCTATATCCTCTTCTCCCCACTTTTAGGAAGAGAAAGTAAGTTAACATAGGACACTAAAATTGAACAATCACTATATACTGGACATGAGCTCGGTTAATTAAAAATTTTCAGTAATAGAAACGTCTTTAAATATTAGGAGTGTTAATAAAGGTGGAGTAATATATTGCCAAGATTTTTTACTTTGTGTTTGTGAGAGTGTGTATGTGCGCTTGCGTGTGTGGGAGCATGATCACGAAGTGTAAGCTAGGAGAAAGTGTCTAGTGTGTGCTATTACTCGCCACCTTTTCCCTTGTGGCATGGCTCCTCCCTAAATGTGAGACTTGCATTTTCTTAGAGATTAGAAGCCAGCAATAGCCGGTCAGCCTCCTGTCTTCATCTCCTGTGGAGCTGGGGTTATGGGCTTGTTCTGTGGTAATGAGATCTGAATGAATGGAACGGACCGTCTTGATTGGGTGTCAAGGGTTGGTTAACTACTGAACCATCTATCTCTCCAGGCCTCGGAATAGGAGTTTGGCTGTTAATTAGCTGAATGAACTTGACCGATTGCCTTTTTTGTTCTATTTCCTTGCCTGTAAAATGGGAGCAGTATCATCTCATCTATTTCAAAAAATTGCTGTGAGAACTAAGTGGGGTTTTTTTGTGGGGGAAGAGGCGCGGGGGTTTCGAGACAGGGTTTCTCTGTAGTTTTGGAGCCTATCCTGGAACTAGCTCTTGTAGACCAGGCTGGCCTCGAACTCACAGCGATCCTCCTGTCTCTGCCTCCGGAGTACTAGGATTAAAGGCGTGTGCCACCACCGCCTGGCCTAAGTGGGTTTTTTAAAAACAAAGTCAATATTGTTGGTCATGTAACTCAATGTATTAATCACAGTACTGCAGGAAAATGAATATTATCTCAAATCTGAACCTGGGCATTGCATATATGTAAAATAATCTATTCTTCATTTGTCTTTAGCTGCTCATATACTAATTCCAAATCTATTGCTGACTAATTTCAACAAAAGAGTGATATAGTGAGTGCTTAACTCACTAGAAGGCATATTCCCTTTAAACAAACTAAAGATGTTTTTGCATTCTTCAATAAAGTAGAATTATTTGGCAAAAGGTAACTATTTGCAAATAGCTATAGATTATTTTTAATATTTTTATTTGGTGATTGGTATTTCCTACTGTGTTTATAGCTCATCTTTACAGGGCATTGTGGCAGGGATGGCACATATAAAAAGCCAGTCTAGTCACGTGTTGTCATTGTATAAAGAAAGCTCTTTTTAAAAAGATTTTATTTTTAAGTGTGTATGTGTGGGTGTGTATGGGTACGTGCACACGTAGTGGGGTGTTAATGTGCTTGTGAGTGCAGCTGCCCTTGGAGACCAAAAGAGTTTATCAGACTCGCTGGAGCTCAAGTTACAGGTGGTTTGAGAGCCACCTGAAGTGAGTGCTAGGAATCCAACTCTGGTCCTCTGGGAGAGCAGTAAGTTCTCTTAACCATCTGAGCCATCTCTCCAGTCCCACATGTCATTATTTTTAAATAGCAAAATATACTCAAAACTGATGTCACAGGATTTTAAACACAGAAGGAACCTTAGCATACTTGTAGTCCATCTAGAGAAACAGGCATGCAGAATGAGATAAAATAGCTACATAGAAGTTCTAGAAAGTAACATAGATATAGCTAAACTGTAGATATTTTCAAAGTTACTGTGCATAAGAAATCTTTTCCTTTAAAAGGATAAGTTATTTTCTTTTTCATAAAAGTTTACAAATATCATTATGCCCAGTGACTTATGCTCAGAAATAATCCCATGTGATCAATAGTGTCTATACTTAGCAGTTAAACTTACAGTGTTGTAAAGTTAACAAACATACATAGCTCTGTTTTTTTTTAGGCCAAAAGAAATAAAAAGTCTTGAGGCTGGAGAGATGGCTTAGCGGTTAAGAGCACTGGCTGCTCTTCCAGGGGACCTGGGTTCAATTTCCAGCACTCACATGGCAGCTCACAACTATCTGTAACTCCAGTTCCAGGGGACCCTACACCCTCACACAGATATACACACAGGCAAAACACCAGCATACATAAAATAAAAATAAATTATTAAAAAGAAAAAGAGTTCACTGTTAAAAAAGAAAAAGTCTTGCATTTTTAGTAGTAAAAGTAATTTGACAGTCTCAAGTAGATAGTTTTGAGTCTCTCATGTTTTTGTACCAGTATACATGTATTTGATGTATGCAAACATTTTTTAAGTGTTAGACTATATTTGTAGATATTAAAAAAATCTTATATATTAGCTTAAAATATGAGCCATAACTGAGTGTTTTGAGTGGGCAGAACTTGATGAAAGCTACAGATGCTGGAATATAAGTTAGATAAATAGATGTACTAGAACAGTGTTCTATAGACTTCTTGTGCGTTTCAGGAAATAGATGACTTTGTAACTATCTTAAAGTGATGTGTGCTATGTTAGTAATTAAGCCAGTATCACAGATTGTTTTCTTTTGTCTTCTAATGTGTATTCTTAGACACTAGTTAACTATTATTTTCAAATGGTAAAGATTACTTTAAAGATGCTGCATATATGAAGCTGACAAGAAGGCTCAGTGGGTAAAGGCAACTGCTGCCAAGCCTGAGAATATGAATTTGATCCCTGGAACTCATGGTAGAGGGAGAGAGTAGATTCCTGAAAGTTGTCCTCTTTCACTTGTGGGGACATACACACACCCTCCAAAAATAAATGTTAAAAAAAGAAACTTTTTTTTTTGATCTGCTACACATACTGTTGAGCTTTCCATTAAGCATTTGATGAGGTATAATAGGAAAAGAGGATGCCACATTATCATTTGAGAACAGCTTAGTGGCACTGGTGCTATGAACATGTGTAACAAAACTCAGTTTCGTCATTGATACAGCAAAAATGTTAGACTAGCTTAGTTGATGGTACAAACATTTCTTTAGTGGAGTGTAACATGAGGGCTGGCTTGTTGGGGTTTCTGTCCCGCCCAATACCCCACAGATGGCAAGCCCCAAAGAAAAATCACACAGAGGTCTCCATAGGATTATAAACTGATTGGCCCATTAGCTCAGTCTTCCTACCAGATCCCGTAACTTATATTAACCCATTTTTTTTAAGGCATTGTTTATATTATGGAAGATTGTGATTAAAATGAATATACCATATCTTAAAAACTGGACAGCTTGATAGGAGGCAGCTAGTGAGGCTAGAAAGAGTATATTATGGTACCATAAGAGGTATTATTTTCAGTACTGTAAACTTTTTTGTCTAGAATTTCTGTTTCACTTGAAAATATTGTAGATCTCATATAATAACATTGCCTTGGTAGAGCAGTGTTTCTTTACTTTCTAGCCTTTTGTATATTTGTTTAAAATTCTTATTAAATTACCTAAAGTTTGTTTGATTTAGGGTTTGTTTGTTTTGCTTTAGTTAGGAAAGACTAATAAATCTTAGTGGTAGGTAATATTATCTATCCAAACCTTTGGCTATATCATCTTTCACCTGAGATTTGTTAAGGTTCTAGAATTATTTATGCTTAGGTCTCAGGATATTGGGTATTATTACTTTGAAACAAGTAAAAATCAACAAAATAATAATTGTGGTTATTGCCAAGTAGAAAGTTAGTAGATTTATCCACCCACCCTCTTTCTTTTTCTTTCCATAGTCTCCTAAATGCCCTGAACTGACCTTGAGCTCACTGTGCAGTCTCACAGCACACCCAGCTGATGTAGCGCTGGGGTTTGTGGGGGTTAGGCAGGCACTCTGCCAACTGAACTACATCCTTAGCTCCTCTTAAAAACTTATCCTACGTGTATTCCTAGAGTTTATATAGTAAGTTTATAACTTTATGTTGAAAGCTTTGATTGAAAAATATAATTTTGACTAAATTATATAGGTAAAAAGTAGTGTTAAATGTGAATAATCAGGGCAGTGATATATGTATTTGTGACTGCATAGTAGAACTGTGTTTAATCTTGTCTTTTTAACTCTTAATTTTTTGCAAAAAATTATTTACAGTACTACAGTTTTTTTTAATTTTACACAAAACAAAGTTTTCTAGATGTTTTAAAATTTTAGAATAGCTAGTAGGGCTAGAAAGATGGCTCATCTGTTAAAGGCTAGGCTCATAACCAAAAATAGAATAGCTAGTACTAAGGTAGAATTTGTATTTTACTGTCTAAAGCTTTTGAGTACAGACATCCAAAAGTATTTTCACATAGAAATATCTCTTCTGATAGTATTTTATGCCTTTACAAATGTTAGTGAGTGAGTCTTAGAGTCCACCTTTGCTCATTTGATACGGGGATCCACTAAAATATTAGAAAGTAGTGAATGTAGAAGATAAAACTGCTTCCTCTTATAAATGTTGCTCATCTGTGAGGTTTCTCTTTTTGTGTTAAAAATCAGTGAAAAGCAGTCCTAAGAGATAAATGCAGGAAGTGTTTGAAGTGGTAATTTAGAGCATGAAATGTGCTTGGGATCTTTTCCCAAAGGATAGCCTTCAAATACATCCCATTTGTTAAGGATGAAATTTGTAAAGACTACAGCCTTAGTTTGCAAAAGCTTGAAGGTTAGCTATGTTAGCAACTGAAAAAATTTCTCATCCAACCCAGTCTAACAAAGACAAGTCATCATGGTTTTTTTTTTGTTGTTGTTTTTTTGTTTTTTTTTTGTTTTTTTGTATGTAGAATGGTAGGGGACATATCATGAAAGTAAAAGTTGGATTATTAGGCATGTAAAAGGGATGGAGAGTCAGAGATGATGGGATGGACTTGAGCAAGTACACTATATTCATATATGGAATAGTCACAATGAAATTCACTTGTACAATTAATATATGCTAACAAAAATAATTTTTAAGAGGAAAAAAATTGGGGTGGAGGGATGGCTCGGTCAAGAAATGCCTTCCCTGGAAGGACACATGAGGACCTGAATTTGAATCCTCAATGCTTTTGTAAAGACTGGATATGATGGCACTGGGAGAGAGGTAGGGAGATGCAGAGGCAGGCAGGCAGGTCCTCAGGACTTTCTGGCTAGCTAGTGTAGCCAAGTGATAAGCTCTGGGTTCAGGGAGAGTCCCTGCCTCAAAACAGAAGGTAGAAAGGATAGGAGAGACAACTTGGTGGTTAAGATCACCCAGAGAACCCAGGTTTGATCCCAAGCACCTTCATGGATGGCTCTGCAAGCATCTCTAACTCTAGTTCTAGAAGATCCAATGTTCTTTCATGGTTTTCATGGGCCCCAGGTCTGCACATTATGCACAACATGCATGCAGGTAAAAACAGTTGTAGGTATAAAATAAAATAAGTCTTGCCGAAATAGTAAGATGGGGAGTGATGGAGAAAGACAGCTAGCCTTGATCTCTGGCCTACATATGCATGTCTATACTAACTCATACGTATGCACAAACATGCACACATACTCAATTTCTTTAAAAGAAGAAATTACACTTTACTAGCATAATATATGACTTTTGTAGTATATGTTCTCAGCCTTTTTAGTTGACATTAAAAAAACCTTTTCCACAAAATATGCACTCAGAACACTATTTTCCCAGGAGCATCTTATGTTTTGTCTTTATTTTTTGTATTTCTTACTGCATCTATTTATTTGTATATTTATGTGTATTTGTGCATACATACACAGCAATAAGCTTGTAGAGGTCAGAAAACAGCTTGGGGAAGTCAGCTCTTTTTATTATGTGTTGTAGTAGTGAGGCACGGGCTATGGGGGCTGCGTTCCTCGGCTCCCAGCTCCCAG
>JAQHUG010000021.1:4516992-4527760 GCA_028555095.1 Dicrostonyx torquatus
CCTGAATACTCCTGTTCTCCTTGCACCACCTCTACTTTCTGTCTGGTTTTCCTGCGTATACTTCCTGCCTGGCCAATCAGTGTTTATTTAAAACATAATTGACAGAATACATTATTGTCCCCCACCAGATTATCACTCAGTCTTTTATATGGCCTTTCTGGCTAGGACCTTGGGGCTTCTAGGGTTGTAGTTGAATTTTAATTTTTTTTAAATGAACTGAGCTAACAAAGTGAAACTTTTCACTTAGAATATTAAATAAATTAGGTAATTTTATTTCTAGGTTATAATTGCAGATTTTGTGTGTGTGTGTGTGTGTGTGTGTGTGTGTGTGTGTGTGTGTATTGAGGATTGAACCCAGGGCCTTGTGCATGCTAAATACGTTATTTAATTTTGAGCTTTACTTCCATACAAATAGTTGTACTATTAATGACATTTATATTACTTTTAATAATAACAACCAAAAAACCCTGACATAATAATGGAAACATTCCTAAATGCCTATTTTTAATAGGAGTCAGTTTCTGTTTGTATTGATTTTTAAGTAAATATCAAGCATATTTTATATTAGTTTTAAGTATTGATTATTTAACATCAATTTGCTTCTTGTTAATACTTGTTTCAGTAATTGTAAGTAGAATTTAGCCTCTGATCTCTGAAATTCAGGATGTATTAGCATAGACATTTTATACTTTAAAGAAAAAAAAAGTAGTAGAAATGATGACACAGTCATTGCTAAGGTTTTGTGTATAGTTGGCAGTATATGATCTTCAAACTACTGACATTGATTTCATGAATAATTTTCCTCATAGGAAGAAAAGAACTTGGTTTTTTGTTGGTTTTATTTATTTGTTTGTTTGCTTTTTAAGGGAAGGCTTACTTTAGTGTGTTTATATAGTCCTTGATTGTGTGACAATTCCTGTTTGGAGATGAGGTGAGATTTTATATTACTTTATGGCATTTTATTCTCTTATGAATGAAAACCAAATAACAGGTTTAATCAGGACTCTTACTATAGACAAACACATCAATTGGAGTTTTAAATATATTTGTAAGTGAAATGTGAAACAACTTGGCTTATAGCCTTTTGAAGATATTCAAACATGTATTCACACAAATATATACACCTATTTATTATAGTTTGCGGTCAGAAAGTGCAGTCAATAAGGGGAGAAAGGCCCTAATATTTCTGGCTCTTTCCTTCTGGTTGGGGAATAGATAATTATTTTTTTAATTGAAAAATTTTATACAATATATTTTGATCATATTTATCCCCTTCTAGATCTTCCCTACCTCCTACAAACCCAATTTTATGTTCTTTTCCCTCTCTTCCTTTTTAAAAAAACAAAATCAACAAACAGATACATACATACATAAAACACATATAAAATAGAAACCAAATTGTACAAGCAAAAGACCATAATATAAAAAAAAAAAAAGCCAAAGCAAAATGAGACAAAAAGTCTTCAGAAAAAATACTATTGAATCTGTTTTGTGTTGGTCAGTTTCTCTTGGGCATGGGGCCTACCTTGAAGTGCTAGCAGATATCAATTGCAGATAGCTTCTTGATTGGGGATGGGAGCCCATTTTTCTCACAGTGCTGGGACCCTGTCTGAATTGAGCCTGTATGGCTTTGTGTGTGCTTCCATAGTCTCTTGAGTTTTTGTATTTTTCAGTCTTGTTGTGTCTTGAAGACACTGTTTCCTTGGAGTCATCCAAGGATGACTCTTACAGTCTTTTCACCTCCATTTTACATAGACCCTGAGCTTTTTGGGGAGATTGGGTGGGGGGAAGGTAGACAATTATTAAATGCTAATTAACACTGTGGTGATAAGTAAAATAAAGACAAAGAAACCAATGTAAGGGCATAGAGTGCTAGGGAAGCTGTTATTAAACATCACAATTGGAGAAAACCCTCTCAGACTTGGTGCCTTTGAAACTTGGTTCAAATAACAGACCTACATGTGAATATCTGTAGAAGAGTATTTTTATTGAAGAAGAATGGTGCACAAAGACTCTAGGGAAATAGATGTGTTGGTGTGGCTCCAGAATAGATGAAAGACTGACTAGAATGCAGAGAGCAAAGACTTAGAAATGCAAAGAGAGGCCTTAAGGAAATAAGGACCATATTACACCAGGTCTTAGAGGTTAAAAGAATATCAGATGAGGTCTAAATATGACTGGAAAATTTTAGAGCAGACAGCAAGGTAATGGCATACTCCAAGTAGCTTTTGAAAGTATTGCACAGATTTTTGTGTATTGATAGAACAGAATGAAAGGAAAACAGCTTGTCATGAAGCATTTGTAGTAATCTAGGTTAAGAGTTTGGACTCCTGTATGCACATGCACACCTACTTCTAGATGCCGTTTATATTTGTGATGTTTGTAGGTTAAGTATTTTATTTAAAAACGTTTTCATACAACATATAGTGATGTCTTTTTTATTGAGTGCATAAAGAAGTATCTGGTCTTTTTAGATGAATGGTACATTAGCTAAAGTAATCTGGCCCTTGGGGATGGCTCAGCAGGTAAAGGTACTTACTACCAAGTTTAATAACCAGAGTTCCTTCCTTGGAACCTCCATGGTGGAAGGAAAGAACCAATTTTCCAAAGTTGTCCTATGACCTCCACATATACCTGCCTGTGTACACAGACAATAAATTTTAAAAATGTAAAATTTTGTTTAGAGGAGGAAAGAATATACTGACACTTGAAAGCAGTCTCCTAATCGCTAAAGACATAGTGACATGTTGCCCCCCAATACACAATAAAAGTAAATTTTTAATTAAAAAATTAATTTTAACAAAAGGGTAACAGTAGCCTAAAATAGCACAGCAAATAATGAACCAAATTCCTCACTGTTAGAAAACTAATGTTCTTATCCTGTGAGGATCTAAATCAATTAGTGCCATCTCCTTGTAACAGAGAACAGAGCAGTAGTTTAGTAGGCTCTATTCGTGGGACCCAGATGCCAGTGAAGGTAAGAGTGGTAAGTTACCCTCTTTTATAATGGTAAACTGCTGTGGACACAATGCGAGAAGGGAGGGAATGATGTATCTTACAATGCTTTAAAGGGTTGTGTTTCAGTGAACTTTTTGACGCTTTTTAGGAAAACGGAAATATAGCCATAGCCAACATTTAATTCATATAAATTCTTTTTTTTTTTTTTTTTGGCGTGTGTGGTTTGTTTAAACAGGGAATGTAAATTTATTAAGAAAAAGTAAGAAAAGAACATTCAAGAGTGAGAGGAGCTCAAAGGTGAAAAAATCCTCATATAAATTATTATGCAGTATTT
Source organism: Dicrostonyx torquatus (assembly GCA_028555095.1). NCBI lineage: Eukaryota > Metazoa > Chordata > Mammalia > Rodentia > Cricetidae > Dicrostonyx > Dicrostonyx torquatus. The sequence continues at coordinate 4,520,285 of JAQHUG010000021.1, forward strand.
TGAGTGATTACCTTTAGAACTGACTTGAATTCACCATTGTAGAAATAACATATGAAATTCTCAGAGGATTTGGCATATTCTACAAAGATCAAAAGATGTTTTCTCTGATTTTTTTTTTACAATTACTGTTTATATAATAGATACAGACCTAGAAATCAATAGTTGGACTAGCCATTAAAACTTTGCAAGGTCAGTGAAATGTTTCCTTTTCTAGTGTAAATATGTTTTTATTGACTTTTTTTGCAGTACTGTAGGTCAGTAATTGGGTCTTATGCTTGCTACCTCTGAGCTACATCCCTAGGTCTATTATAATAGATGTTTTTAATCATTTCAAATTCACTAAAGTGATTTGTACACAATTAAGTGAACCTGCTGGGATACTATTTTTAAGCATTAGACCAGTATCTCAGTGAATTAATAAAAATATCATGAAGCACACATACACTGAGATTGAAGAGGAATTCTAGAATTCTAAATTCTGAATCTGTTCAGTCAGAAGGCAGATTACATTGTTCATTCTTTTTGTATTAATATTTTCTCTTTCATTTGTATTGATAACTAATTAATGTTACAGAGTTAGATCACTTGGTAAAAACACATTTAAGCAAACTCTACTTCATCTGTTCAGGGTTTGTTACTACGAGGCAGCTGTTTTCCTTGGGCCTTATAATTCCTTTCTCTTAGGGCTCAATGTAATATAATTGCCAAATATTCTAATGCTGTCCTCGCTTATAATTTCCCCAAAGTATACACATGTATCACAATCTTTTTTCCCAAAATGTTTTCATATCATTGTACATTTTTCATACATCAATAAACAGTATATCTATTGCAAACAAAAGCTTTCTATTCATGTTTTTTAATAGAATTAGTGTTGTTAGTCCTTAACTTGAATGATTCATGCTTATACTTTTTTTTTAAATGTAGAGGAGGGATTCTCAGTGAATTTTATATGAAAGAAGTTAAGACTCTTATGTAGAACAGATAAAACTCTGGAACATGGCAAAGAAAGTTTTAACTAAGTGTTTTGTAGTAGTCAACAAAAGAAATTCTACGTAAGGTACTGGTGAAAGGATGTGTTGATTGTCCAGAAGATTTGACTTGTGAATTGACTTATTCTTCTCCAAGGCACTTGAGAGAAAAGACAACGATAGCAGTTACATCTAGAGGCTATTATGGATTGGAGGAGGAGAAGGGAACTGCATGTGCTTCAACAAGGCGCCGGTCAACACCTCGAAGTTTGGCAGGTTTGACAAGTGGAGTTTTTGAGTCTATAATGGTTCAAGTTTTGAGACAGGAAGAACAGCTGAGAGCAAAAGAAGAAAAAAGGTAAATGTTAAAATGTTAAATGTAGAGATTTCCAAGAATTACTTTTTAGAGAATAGCTGCATTTATATGCTAATATCACATTTTTGGTCCCATTCTAGTAGTATTCCATATTTAGTAGATTTAGTAGTAATGCACTTTCAACAAAATATGGATTGTTAATGAATCACTTAAAAAATTTTAAGTGTAGCTTTAAATTTTAAAACAAATTATTTTGACAATATACAAAAACAATTTTTATAGAAGATTTTCAAGTTTTCTAGAAATAGTCTCAAGGAACTTCAGATTATAGTAATTTTTATATACACTCGTATTTTTAGAATAGAATCACATGCCATTAATTTTTATTTTTTATTTTTTTTGGTTTTTCGAGACAGAGTTTCTCCGTGGCTTTGGAGCCTGTCCTGGAACTAGCTCTGTAGACCAGGCTGGTCTCGAACTCACAGAGATCCGCCTGTCTCTGCCTCCTGAGTGCTGGGATTAAAGGCGTGCGCCACCACCGCCCGGCAATTCCATTAAATTATTACCAACTCCAGAAATAGTGATGTTCAAGAATGATATAGAGGCTGGAAGCGGTTGCTGCTTCCATAGAAGATCCAGGTTCAATTCTCAGTACCCACATGGTAGCTTACAACTGTCTAACTCTAGTTCTGGGGAATCCAGTGCCCTCTTCTGGCCAAGCATGCACGTGATAAATAGATAGACATACCTGGGGTCAAAAAAAACCCATACACATAAAATAAAAATTAAATTTAGATTTAAAAAAATGACAAAAATACACCTCTGCCATTTCTTCCAGTAATATTATTACCTTCTTGGAAAACTGTTTGATTTATATTCTTCAGAAAAGAGTCTTGTACTCAATATAGTACCTTTTTATGCTAATGAACATAGAGTGATGAACTTATGTAACATTTTATATGTAACAAAAGGAAAGTAGAGCCCCAAGAGGTAAGTGAAACTCAAGTTTCTGTTATTTACTAGTGATTTTACACCAAATCAAATCTCAGACTATGCAAGGAATGTTTGCTGATATAATTAAGATTTCCTAATGCAAAAAAAAAAAAAGATTTCCTAATGCTAGTTGAAGGCAACTTAAGACATTTTGTTACTCTTATATTAATAAATGTAACTTGTTTTGATAATTGTAGGGCTAAAACTCAGTCATGATGCTTTCAGCAATCATACTTTTTATAGCTTTTATAGCTGTGAATAATTGAGAAACAACTATGAAACACATTTTTCCCCTTATTCAGCACCTCAAGAAGTGTTTTTTTTTTTTTTTTTGCTGTAGGAAATGGGAATTTTGGAAAGAATTAAAGTTAAACTGATAATAGTACATAATTGATTAGAATAGGAGGAACCAAAAAATTGCAAGGCTGATGGAAGAAAATGCCTCCATTACGCATCTCCATTACTAGTTATCACAAGTAGAGATTGTTCTGGGAAGAGCTAGCAGAACTTATCCCTTGCTTGATATAAGTAGAGCAAGGAAAGAATAAAAAATGGAGCTCAGCTGGGTGATTTGGCCCTTACCTTTAATTCCAGTACTCAGGAGGTGAGGCAGGTGGCCCTTTGTGAGTTTGAAGCCAACCACAGGCAGTAGTAGTGGCACTGTTATGACAAGGAAGAGAACTTTGGGTGTAGTATTTATTTATTGAGACCTAATTAGCTTTCAACATGTGTAGTCAGCTTTGTATCCTGAGTCATAGAGGAAGTCGTTTGCCCAAAGTCACCCCATGGTACTAGGCAGTACACCACCCTGTGATGTTTAAAACGGCTGAAATAGTAAAGAAACTGTAAGCTTGAAAATTTGAGCTGAATGGGAAGGGACAGTGAACTTGTCTAAAAATAAAGGGATTGAAATGATGATAAATGTTGAGGCATCCAAGTGTGATTGTATAGTGGGAAACTAGAATAGTCCCAAATCATCTTTTCTTCAGGCTTACATGTATTTATGTTACCCTAAGTGGCCCAGGCACCACCACACCCAACTCCTATATATTTTCTTACTTAATTGCAAGAATTCTTTATATATTCAAGATGTAAGTCCTTTGTTAGGTAAATATGACTTGCAGATGCTTCTTCCAAAATGTGTCCTGCTGGGCAGTAGTAGCACACACATTTAATCGTGGCACTCAAGAGACAAAGGAGGTTGGAACTCTTAAGTTTGAAGCCAGCCTGGTCTACAAAGTGAGTTCCAGAACTGTTACACAAAAATGTCTTGAAAAACAAACAAAACAAAACAAAAACCTGTGTTTTGCCTGTTTTCAGTGTTTTTCAAGAAAAAATTTTTACTTTTGACATTCAGTTGATTGGTTGTTTTTTGTTCTGTTTTGCTTTTTTGTTTTTACAAGATAGGAGTTTCTCTTGTAGCTTTGGAGGTTGTCCTGGAACTGGCTCTCGTAGACCAGGCTTCCCTCAAACTCACAGCCATCCAGCTGCCTCTGCCTCCCAAGTGCTGGGGTTAAAGGCATACACCACCACTGTCCAGCTTTTTGCATGTAATTTTAGAATGCTACAAATTTCTTTACAAAAAAAATAGGTCCAAGGGACTTTTTATTAATATTGCATGGATAGTACTGATTAATTTCTGGGTAATTATTTTACCCAGAATTTAATTTCTCTTAGAAATATTTTGTATTATGAATCATTTTAACTTGTAATTATGTAGTTTGGTGACCTTTTGTCAGATTGCACTTCATCTATTGCAAAATGTTACTACATACTTGTAAGTTTTGGGGATTTTTTGTTTGTTTTTCCTGAGACAGGGTGTCATTGTGTAACCTTCACTGCCCTAGAACTAACTGTAGACCAGATTGACCTGGAACTCACTCCGCCTGCCTCTGCCTCTTGAGTTCTGGGATTAAAGGCGTGGACCACCACTGCCCAACTTATTTCTAATTTTTTTAATTATACAGTCAACTCATTATTATACAAATTAGCTGGGCATGGTGGTACACACCTTTAATCTCAACACTTGGAAGATCAGGAGTTGGCTACATAGGGAATTTGAGGGTCAATAATGATCTGTATCAGATTCTGTCTCATAATTTGGGCTAAAGAGAAGGCTTAGTGGGTAAAGTGCTTGCTGGGCAAGCATGTGGACCTGTGTTTGATCTCTAGCACCTACACAAACAGCTGCGTGTGGTCCCACACATCCAGTGCTTAGAAAGAAGAGACAGACAGATCTTAGTCCCAGCCCACTCTGGTCCACATAGAGAGTTAAGGACAGCAGGACAATCAAAACAAAACAAAACAAGGAGGAGCACTGTAGAAGAAAACAGTCAACATTGACTTCTTGCCTCCACAGGCATATACCATACACACACCTAAGATAAGTTGTACATATTAATTGTTCAGTTTGGATTTTGAGTATTTTATTGAATACTCTTACATAAATGTTCATCAAAAATCTTGCCCTGTAGTTTTCTTTTTGTTGTGCTTTTATCAGTTTTGATATCAGAGTAGGACTGGCGTTGTAAAAATGAATTTGGAAGCATTTCTTCCCTGCTGTTTTATAGAATAGTTTGAGAGAGTAGTTACTGATACTCAGGAGAGAGTTAGGAAAAGGTTGTTTTGAAAGTATGACATCTATTATTGAAGAGTTTAACTCAAGCTAAGGAGAGAACCAAAAGAATAAAATCAATCCTTTCTGATCAATTCCTAGAGGACTCCATGAGGGATAAGGTTGCCTGTGGATAATCTGTACTGCACAAGATGGGGTAAATGCAGAGGGAAACAAAAGATATTTGGTGTAGGAGGAGAGGCCGCTTGTTCGTCCCGGCTGCCCAGAACCAAAATAACCACACAGAAATTGTATTATTTAAAACACTGCTTGGCCCATTAGCTCTAGCTTCTTGTAGGCTAACTCTTATATTAATTTAACCCATTTCTGTTAATCTGTATATTGCCACGTGACAGTAGCTTACCAGCAAAGATTTGGCATGTCTGACTCTGGTGGCTCCATGGCGTCTCTCTCACTCTGCCTTCTTCCTCCCAGCATTCAGCTCCGTCTTCCCCACCTACCTAAGTTCTGCCCTAACAACGGGCCAAGGCAGTTTTCTTTATTCATTAATGGTAGTCACACCACATAGAGGGGATTCCTATATCAGTTTGGTTTAGTATCTTTAAATTGTTCGTGTTTAAAATGAATTATGAATGTATGGGCTTACTTCTTAAGACTTAACATTACTGCAGGTCCTCCTTTTGGTGAATGATGTTATCTTCTGTTCACTTATGCAGGTAAGAAATCTGGGGTTCATCCTGGAAGTGTTCCTATTTCTTACATACATTTCAAATACTCTCCTAGATTTCGACAGCTTATTTCCCAAGTATCTTTCACATCTATATGTGTCTCTTGTTTCTGATTTCATCTAGTTCTTTTATCGCTCATTTAGACTAATGAGATTGTTTCTTAATTGCTTTAACAGTATCCATGCTCAACTCATTCTGGTGTGTTTTGCACATTAAAACAATATTGTGGGCTGCAGACACAGATGAGCTGATAAATTTATAGTTAACTATCTTTAAGAAAATGCTGACAGGACGGCGGGAAGTTTGAGATAAAATGGTACAGAGGGGGCCTTTTGGTTTAGGAAACATCAACACTATTAGTCAGAGACTTAGAAAATTGAATTAGATCTAGTTAATTTATAATTGCTAAAACAATCTATCCCTACCACTTCATTATATTTCTGTTGGTGACTTTGAACCATTTAAGAAAGAAATATATTTTGTAGACCTATTTATTAAGTAAAGAAAGTATGTAACACTTTCAAAAATAAAATCTGTTAAAAGACATATTGATTCTCCTCACATAAATTCTGTTTGTCTGGATTTTTATTATGTTTGTGTGCTCGTTCACTTTAGTTTCTTTGTCTTATGAGACAAGTGTTGAGATCTCAGTCATGCACCATCTTACTCAACACAGAATATGACATCAGATAGTAGTTTTTGATACCTTAACTGTATTAAAAATATTCTCACAGTTGCTTTTTGTAAAATTTAATGTTTAAATGACCAGAAACTGTATCTTTTAATATTCAATGCTCACATGCCTATATAAACTAACTCATCTTTTGATTTGGAAATCACCGTAACTAAAATAGTAAGTAGTTTCTATGTTTTTGTAAAATAAAAATTTTGACTTTACAATCCATTTTAAATTCTTTAACAAAAAAATAGCAGTGTAATTATAGTCACTCTGCATTTTTTATAGCTTTCCAGACTTTTACTATTCCCATGCAGATCTTGACATTCCAGGACAAATGTTCAAAATTTCATATTTTCATACCCACTCACATCTAAGGTGAGAGCATGTGATCAGATATATATTTCTTTTTTTTATTTCCCATATTCTTTTATTTTTTCCATTCAAAAATTTACACTTCCCCTCCTTCACCCAGTCCCCTCCCGCTCTCCCACTACCCCTCTTCCCTCCCCCTGCTATCTTAAGAGAGGGCAGGATACCCTGCCCTGTGGGAAGTCCAAGGCCCTCCCCCCTCCATCCCAGCCCAGGAAGGTGTGCATCCAAATAGACTAGGTTCCCAAAAAGCCAATACATGCAGAGGAGATAAGTCCCAGTGCTATTATTGATGGCTTCTCAATTTGCCCCCATTGGCAGCCACATTGAACCGGGACTAACGAGCATATGATCAAACTGGACTCTCAGATATATATTTCTTACATGAAATTGTATAGACACAACATGAAGTAGCAGTCTGAGGTAGGAGACTTTATATCTTGGCAAAAGTGGTAGTAGGGAGTTTCTGATTATTCTAGGTTTTTATTTTCAGAAGTGTAAAATACTACTGAAAGTCTTAATTCTCCTGGAAAAGTACATAGATGTAGTTTAGGTTACTTTGTGGCTTCTTTTAAATTTGTGTCTCAGACCCTACACAGGGCTTCTGTAAATTCCCTACTAACCTTTAAATTCCTTTTTGGTTTTAACTATGAGACTCTGTTGTTAACAGATAAGTTTAAAACCTGTCTAATAAATTTGATATGAGTGGTTAATATTCCTAAAATATAATATATATTACTCATTTTAAAATGCAAATGCCTTAGCTTTCCTTTGTCATGCCATTAGTTTGCTTACATTGTAGTGGGGGGTTTTTTGTTTTTATTTTGTTTTTGTTTGTTGTTGTT
>JAQHUG010000021.1:4565815-4625550 GCA_028555095.1 Dicrostonyx torquatus
AGATCCCTAGGGCTTGCTGGCCAGTCTACCTGCTGAGCCCCTGGCCAGTGACTCAGGGCTCATTTTTCAATTCAGATAGAAAATTTTAGTTATTTATTGATTTTCTTAATAATTCTAACTACAACCCTCAGAAAGACAAATAGATGGTGTATTCAAATTTTATTCAGAAATTTTAAGACATAACCTTTAATTTCTTAAGCATATATCATAAGTTTTGTCTTCTTCGATAATTAATAATTGGCAAGGCTGAACTAATAGGCATTTTAGATACACTTAAAACATAATTTTAAGACAATTGAAAATATTTCAAGATTTAATTTAAAATTCTAATTAATTTACCTTCCAAAAAATTCCATGTTGCATTGATTTATTTCAGGAGCCGCTTAAAGAAAGACTATGATGATTTCCGAAGACAACCTGATCATGGTCAGTTCACTAGGGAACTATGGACTACTGAAGAATGTGAAGGAAACCCTGAGAGAGAGCCCCCTACAGCAGAAATCAGTAAGTCTGTAGATGCAGCAGAACCTCTAGACAACCTGGAGAAAGAGCACGTGGATTCTGGTAGGCATTCAAACTTTTCAAATATAAGCACAAAGAGAACTTTCTGTTTGTTGTGAAGGCACAAGGTAATCGGGTCAGTGAATGTTGATGAGGAAATCTAATAATTTACAAAAATGCTATCCATATTCTTGTGAGCAGTTGCTTGGCAATCATTATTAAATTTCTCAGAGTTTCTGAAGCCAGTACCTAACCCTGAGTTATATATGTGTGTCATTGCCTATTGCAGATCATACACTGCTAAACTGTTACCTGTTTGGAACTTACTGGTTTTTTTATTGTTGCAACTCTTAAAGCGCTGTTGGTAAAGTTTGCCGTAAATGAATTTGAGAAATCCTTAAGATTGTGAATATTTTTTTAAATGAGGTGTGGCCAAAGTTGATGGCTGACTGAGACCAAAGTAAACACATCATTCTAATAAGTATGGGTAGCTAGACCAATTTACATGTGATTCTTTTCAGCTCATCAGTGGCATTCTTTAGTTAAATAAAAAGTTAATATGAAAACTTATAGTTAGTAATATGTTAACATATTTCATATCTTGTGTGAATTTTAAAAGTGAACTTCTTTTGATAAGAAATGAACACATTTTTTTAAGGATAAAGAACAAGAAAGGCTGAACATTTGTTTTCATTTTTTTTGTCTCTAAAGTACAGAATTGTAACCATTCCTCTGTGGTATAAAGGTTTCCCTACATAGAGAAAGAAAACTAGCCAAATTAAACTGAGTATCTTTTTAAAAGCTGTGAGTTTTTCCTTAATGCTTATGCATTGGCAGCAGGATTAGTCCAAAATTAATCTCAGTAATAGGTTGCTCTTAACCTATTGTGATTGGGATATAGGAAGTCAGCATGTTTAAGGTCACTGTTATCTTCTTTGGTAGTGCTGAATGACTGGACTATAGACTTTTTAAATTGTCTGCTCAAAATTTGACTATAATTTTTTGTAATTGCTGTTACTCAATCACTGTTTTCTATAAACAAAATGCTTGTTTTTATAATTTTCAGATGATATGAAATTATCAGAAATAGGCTTCCCTTTGGCCAGAAGCAAGTTGCTGAAAAAAGAATTGTCATCTAAAGATGTAGTGAAGACACTGCCTAAAACACTTAAACGACAGTCTAAACAAAGTAATTATCTGGACGATAGCACAAAAGAGCTTTCCCCAAGGAAGAGAGCAAAGCTAAGCACAAATGAGGCATCAGTTGAGAACTTGGAAGTTGATATGCAGATTGACTGTTTGAATGAGTCAAAACATACAGAACTGCCGGTTTCGGAGTCTTTTGCTGCAAAGGACTCAGTACCAGTGTCTGCTCTCCAAAAAGGGACCAAACCTATTCAGGCCTTGCTTGCAAAGAATATTGGGAACAAAGTGACCTTAACAAATCAACTGCCCCCTTCCACAGGTGGAAGTGTTCCTGCTGTGGAAAAGCCAGCTCTATCTCCTGCAGAAACAAGCCCCCTAAAGCCAGCATTGACTTGCCTCGCCAGTACAAAAGGACCTTTGCAGATGGTATACAAAATGCCCTGTGGTCAGTGGTTGCCAGTAGACTTCCACAATAGTTCTGTCAAGATTCAAATGCAGCCTGTGCTGGATTCTAAAACAGGAGAAAAGATCTTGCAACAAGTTCTTATTCTGCCTAAGAATTTTGTGATTCAGCACAAAGAAGGAAAAGCAATTGCAAAAGAGCTAGCAGCCCCTCAGCAGAAAGGTGCCGAGCACTGTTCATCTTGCCCACAGACGACAAGTGTGACCTGTTCTTTAGTGTCTGTTCCTATCACGTCAGTAGGGACAATATCTACCCAACTGCCTAATACAGTTTTCAGTAATACAATTACACCTTCATCAAATGTGAGTGCTAGATCACAGCCTTTGTCACCTGTAAGCTCTGTAAGTAATGTATTAGCATCACCAGTTCAGACTAGCCAAAGTGAAGTGGGAAAAGTCAAGAGTGCAGTTTCATCAGCCCCATTCCCCCAGCCTCTTACTTCCCCCACCATTTCCTCAACAGGTCAGCCTCTCTTACCAGCAACAATACTAGATGAATCTACAGATTCTGGCAGTTCCCTCACCTGTTTTTCACAACAAACCGTTGATTCTTCTGAAGCAAAGCAAGAACTAAAAACTGTATGTATAAGAGATTCACAGTCAATTCTTGTTAGGACTCGAGGTGGGAACACTGGAGTTGTAAAAGTACAAACTAATCCAGAACAAAATTCACCCAACAGTTTATCTTCAAGTTCTGTTTTCACCTTTGCACCTCAACTTCAGGCCTTTCTGGTGCCAAAATCAACATCATCCCCTGCTTTTTCACAAGTAGCTGGAATAACTACTACATCTAACCTCCCATCTTTCAGCCAAACGCCTACTTGTGTTTCTATTTCATGTGGCTTTCATCCATCTGTAGGGAAAAACCTCAAACCTATGTTAAACCAACCCTCCAACAGTGGCTATGTGGGCCCCATGGTAGAAAAAACCTCATATGTGCCCTCTTCACCCTTGAAGCCCTCTGTTTCTTCCAGCTCACTGCTACCATCAACAACAAATAATTCAGTTAGTGTAATTAGCATATCAACAGGAAATTTTGGACAAACCAATACAAATGTTGTTCATACATCAACTAAACCACAACAAGTAGATTATATCCCAAAAAACTACCCAGTTACAAGATCAGAAGCAGCAGCAGCAGCAGCAATAAATGGAGATGTGTTCAGTGAGACTCCTGTTCAAAAACTTATGCTGGTGTCAGCTCCACCTGTACTTCCTTGTAGCAGCGGACCCTTAGTTAATATGGCACCACCACCAACATCTACAAGTGTTTCTACCCAGAAAGTAGTTTTTATTAATGCTCCAGTTCCTAGTGGCACTTCAACCTCAACAACTATTGTTGCAGAATCGTTAAAACAGACACTTCCTTCTCCCTTGAATAAAACATATGTTACGACTCCAGAACAACCCCAAATAGTACTGATTCCATCTACAGTGGGAGCACCAATAAAGATAAATCCTTCACCAACTGTGTCTCAGATTAAAGATGTAAAAATTGGGCTAAACATAGGTCAAGCAATTATAAACCCTCCAGGAAATCTGCCAACTATATCATCAGTTAACATATTGCAAAATGTAATGGCAAAAGAAGACAAAAGTAGTAAGGCCTGTGTTTCGCCCTTGTCAGCAAGTGGTAACTCAGTCCCAGCAAGCTCAAATATTGTGAGTCAAAATCTTCCTCCTGTTAATGAATCAGTGGTTTCTTCAGCAAGATCTGCAAACATGTTTTCAGGAACAGGAGCAAATGTACCTTTGAACTCCCTTTCAGTGACCTCATCCTCTGCTTCAGCTGGAACACGACCTCCTGTTTTAGTCAGTGGGAACGATACCTCTTCAAGGATTATGCCTGTTTTGTCAAATAGACTTTGCACGTCAAATCTGGGAAACACTGTGGCTATATCAACTGTAAAAACAGGACACCTTGCATCATCTGTTCTCATTTCAACTACACAACCAACAGTGTCTTCTAAATGTTTGACATCAGCTTTGCAAATCCCTGTTACTGTTGCCCTGCCCACACCTGTGACTACATCTCCAAAAGTAATCAACACAGTTCCACATTCAGCAACAGTACCAGGAGCCACACGCTCTGTATCTCTTTCCAAAAGACAGTCTCGGACTTCTCTTCAGTTTCATTCACCAGGGACTTCAGCTACAGTGCCAACAAATGCAAACACAAATAAACCTCAAGCTGAAATACCATCCCTCTCACCAAGTCCAGGTAAAATAATCGGTACTTCCAATGTTACATCTGTACCAAACCAGCATATACCCCCTTTATTAGTAAAAACAACTCCCAGTAACAATTCTACTACAGGTGGCTCTGCCATTCACACTTGTACAGCACCATTAAATATCACTAGTCTGGCAGGTGTTCCATTCAGTGAACCTTGCATTCATCAAAAAATAGTTATCAACACCAGTACACCTTTGGCACCAGGTACTCAAATCATGATGAACGGAGCCCGGTTTATTGTTCCACCGCAAGGTCTTGGAGCTGGTAGCCATGTCCTCCTTATCTCTACTAATCCAAACTATGGATCTCCCTTAGTTCTTAACAGTGCCCAAAGCATACCAGCTACACCTGTTGATAATCCTGTCCAGAAGATCATACAGACATCAAATAATTCTTTAAGTGGGCAGCCTTTAAAGCATTCTGTAAGAAACTCTACAAAGATTGTAAACTGTCTTGGAAGTCCAAGCTCTCTCTCTACAGTACATTCAACACCACAAATCATAAACACACCTGCTAAAGTTTATATTCCACCTGTACCAACGGTGCCATTGACTTCAGTAATTAAGTCCCCTCCAGCTACTCTTTTGGGTAAGACATCTTTGATTTCTGCCATTTCTTCCAATAATCCTCCACTGCCAAGTAGCACATCGGTATTTCATTTGGATACCTCTGTCAAAAAGTTACTGGTTAGCCCAGAAGGAGCCATTTTAAATACCATAAATACTCCAGCATCTAAGGTATCTTCATTGTCTTCATCTCTCTCTCAAGTTGTATCTGTTGGTCAAAATACTGCCTCTGTCTTCCCTGCTTTTCAATCATCTGGTTCAGAGAAGCCTGACACAGCTGCATCTTGAATTTAGACTAAATGAGCCAGTTTTTAAATAATAGGGCATTGTTGTAACTCCCATAGAAATTTTAAATGTTTATTATACTGTTGGAAACATACTGTTTATTATTGTGTGTATGGTGTGTATGTGTGTGGTGTGTGGTGTGTGTTAATGTATCTTCATTAGCTCGCACAAGACTTTGTTTTCTTGGGGAGGGCAAAGTATACCATTTCACTTGTTGGTGTAAGGATGTTTTCCAAGGTTCTTTGTCCAGAATTGTCATCAAGATTTGCCTGTCTATATAACATAAATTGAACAGAGTTAAGTTTGACTAGCTTAAGTAAGCTAGCCTTTTCATAATTATATTGATGTTTCTTCTTAAATTTGGATGGTTGTGGTGTATCTACAGTATAGTATTCTGTGTCATTAGTGACATTTTATTTTTGTTCCTGTAAAAATATATATATATTTATGCATTAAGAAAATGCAGTCCATGGTGTAAAATTGTACATATTCCTTAAATCCCTAATAATCTGTACTAAATATATGTACAAAGAACAATACTGTCTTATTTATGTTTTGTTTACATAATGTATAGTTTTTTAAGTATTTTAGTAATTTTGGACCAGTGAACTGTTAGCAACAATGCAGAAGAATCTGCATATAATAAACTGAGTTGCTGTATTTCTTTGTTTGAATGCCATTTTTAAAATGTGTTCTTGTCCATTGGGAAAAAAATGATATTAATGAGAACAGTCCTTTAAAAATGTGTTGAAATTAGAAGTATATAGAAACAGTAGCACTCACACGGCTTTACACTTGACAGAGCTTCCTTTCATGTATCTCATTTGATTTGTGCAGTAATCTTGGGAGCCGAGTGGCATGTCCAGACTACCTGGTTTATGGGGAGTAGAGCCAGGACGTGGATAAGATGCTTCACATTCTTTCTCCATAGTTCGACTTTACTTTTGTTTCGAGGTTTTCATTCAAAATTTTGTGGTTCCAAACATTAAAAAATAAATAAATAAAAAGGGGGACCACTACCAGATTATATATCGACCAAAACAAATATGTGGTATTGTTGTTTTTCAAATAAGAATATTTGGTTTTTGTCTATACATCCAAAACATGTTTCTTAAAACTTTTTTTAAGGTTTCTTTATGCACTTTCCATATAGCCAAGACTGGCCTTGCCTCAGTCCCCTGAGTATACCAGGATTGTAGACATGTATGTACTGCCATGCCTGGCAAACTTATTTTTTAATAACCTGGGTTCATAACAGGTTGCAAAAGTAATGCAGAGTTATAGTCTTCACCGTCCTTCTCCACATTTCTGTTTAAATTGAGGTCTTAGCTCATTGTTACTTCCAAAATTATATTTAAGAACATGATTTCTTTGTCATTTGCAATTAAAAGTGAGCAAGGATAGTGCCCTTTCGTCTTTTACTCAGATTATAGAGCAGCTGCTTAAGATCTAGTATGAAGCGAATTTTGTTTTCAGTTGATTTGACTCAGGGCTTGACTTTGTAGTGCTTGAGAATGTGCCTCATTGTAAATAAAAGGTAGCTTTGTATTTACTGGAGCTTTATTTTTTATTATCTTATTGAGATACACTTATATATACACATTCAACTTTAAACATTAAGCCTCATCACAGCATTCTAGTCTAAAATTTAGACTATTAGGAAAAGTATGCTTAGGCCTGTGAGGTGGCTCAGTAGGTATGGGTGCTTGCCACCAAACCAGCGGACCTGAGATGAACTGGAGAGATGGCTTAGTGTTTGAGAGCACTTGCTGCTCTTCCAGAGCACTTGGGTGCCATTCTACTTCCCATACCTGACCCCTCACACCTGCCTATAACTCTAGCTCCAGAGAACCCCATACCTATCTCTGGCCTCCATAGGAACCCACACAACATATGCACCCACATATGTAAGAAGAGAAAACGAGGAGACCTAAAGATTTCCATTTAGATTATATCAAAATGTTATTGAGGTGGAAAGGATAATGAGTGCTCCTAAAATGTTGTTCAGATTTCTCAATTGTCTTATACTCAATAACAGAGTGTTTGCATAATTTGTACAAGGTCCCATCCCTAGCATCCCGGCAGGGAGGGAGAAAATATTCACTCTGAAAGGGAAAATAGAATTGTTTTTGTCAGTGTAGGTTAGGCTAGCCCAAAACCCTTGCTTTACTACCCCAATACAATGGTTACAGACATACACCACTTCTCTCACTGCCTCAAAATGCATATTCATGCTCTAAGTGCCTTTACCAGTGTGTCTCTGCTCTACTTGATCACGTCCTCCTCCCCTTCCCTGTTTCCCTATCAGTATTTAAAAAGAGAGAGAGAGATGTCACGTGGGTGCTGTTTAAAACGCATTGTAGGGGGCTGGAGAAATGGCTCAGCAGTCAAGAGCACTTGAGGACCCGGGTTCAATTCCAAGCACCTACATGGCATCTCACAACTGCCTATCACCCCAGTTCCAGAACTCTGATACCCTCACACAGGCAAATTACAAATGCATAGAAAATAAAACTTTCTGCTGCTTTTTTTCTTTTTTTTTTCCCCCAAGACAGTGCTTCCATGTATAACAGTCCTGACTGTCCTGGAACTTGCTCTGTAGACCAGGATAGTCTCGAACTCACAGAGATTTGCCTACCTCTGCCTCTCAAGTGCTGGGATTAAAAGCCATGCTTCACTGCCTGGCAAAACTTCTTTTTAAATGTATCATATTACACATGGATAGTACTTATTCAATGAATGTGTTTATATACCCAATTTATAAAACAAAGTAACCTAAAACTTCACCTACTGTCTCAAAAGAATTCTCTTAAACTCTCATGGAACCTAGTTTACTATTAACCTCTGGCCTAACTTCGGTCCCATGAAGCTCAATACTAAATCCCTGCAGTGAGAGGAGTCTGCCTGTTTCTCATTCATTTCACTGTACTGGGCTGTAATTTCCAGAAAGTTTGAGACATAGCGTCTTCCCTTTCTGACTTTAAAGCTTGATTATAGGTTCTCATTGCGCAGTATCTCCGTCTAACTGCCTTGCTGCAGCTGCCTTGGTACCATGGCCATGTGTAGCCTGAGGACAACGTACCTTCACACCTGGATGTGTTTGCCTGCTATTTTTTAAGAGGGACCTCTTCAGTCACCGTCATCCCAGTCTATGGTACACGGCATGCATTTTTGTTGACTAGAACTAGGTAGCGTTTTATTTGAAGGCCTAGTTTACTTGGTTTTGAGGCAGTAAATGCTTCCCTAGCATATATTCATGAGGACCTGAATTCAATCCCTAACACAAAGAGGGTGGGAAGAGCAGAAGTTCAAGGTCATTCTCAGAGACGTAGTTGGAGGCCAGCCTGAGATACACAAAGTTCGTCTCTAGAAAATAAAAAGGCTGACCTAGTTTCAGAAATTTTCTCAGGCTCTGACCTTTGTGGTCTGTCTGATTAACATCCTCACATTGATGAATTTTATTTCTATTTTCCATGCTGTTTTTTCCCCTCACAGTTTTAGGTTTTATTAAAAATGATTATTTTTGCCATCACTTGAGATTAAGGAATTTTGATGTCTTGAGACTGAACTGTTGAAGTCAAGCCATAAGATAAAAAGGTAGAGGACTCCTTCCTGTTCCATTGGAGAGCTGAGATATCTTCAAGCAAAGGAGGTCTCTCCATAAGTCCACAAGTGCTACCAAGTTTAGCATTTGTAGCTTCAGACAGAGTAATTTCATCAATTATTAAAGTCAGTTTTACCTTCTCACTGTTTAGTGCTAGTTTTTATCATTTTGGCTAGTTCTTCCTTCCTTAAATAAGTTATGCCTGCCGAAACCATAGTAGCAATCACAATGTCCACATCAGTCTCCACAGAGTCTGTAGGAGCTTGAGCCTGGGAGTCCAGCAGACCACAGTGTTAGGACCGGGGGAGAGAAGAAGAAGTCCACAAAATTGTTCTCTAACTTCATTCACCTCAGAGTGACCTGAGGTGGTGTTACTTGTTCACAATACTTGGCTAACTGGCAAAGACTATTCCTACTCAGAGGAAACTAGTCGTGAGTTCTGGCCACTCTAGTCCCCACCTGGCTCTCAGAAAACAAGCTACACTGTGCCCTGAACCCTTCTCTTCCTGTAAGTAGGCGCACTACTGTAAGTAGGCTTGATCTCCTAGGTTCGTGTTTTCAGTAAGTACACCAGTCCTACAGTGATTTCAAGGATCTCTCCTCCCTGAGGCTGCTGTTTCTTGCTTTTTTAGCCCAGGAAACAAAGACCTTGAAGCAGTGAGTTCAGAGCATAGTGCTGATGGTCTTTGGTGTCAGAATGCCCTGTCTTAACCTTTGTGGATTTTCTGTGAAGCTGTTTCCTGATGCACTGTGAGCATTTCCAGGTGGGGTAGACTCCTTCCTTGTCACCAGGCAGACTTCTGATACCATGTGGCACTTCTGTCTTTAGCAAAGGGGTCCCAGGGTTGCCTACAATCGATTGTGAGTCTAAGGAGTGGTCTTCAGAAGTAGGGCTAAATTTTGCACCTTTTTTTTTTTTTTTTTTTCAGCGAACACTGATTGCTCTCTGGAGTACTTAGCCTAAGCCTGTTGTCTGTCATCCATGACACTAGAGGACACTGAGGAGAAGCTTTCCTCATGGAAAAGAAAGTTGTCAGTGTGGGAGGCTCGGAGAGGCCTGGGAATCAAGCCAGAGCTCCCTCTGAAGGTGTGAATGAAGTTCAAAGATCTTGTGAAGCAGGGCTGGGGGCAGCAAAAGTTCTGATAAAGTCTCTTCACTAGAATTCATGTATTTAAAAGGAGAACAAGGGCATTTTAAGTGATAAGACATAAATCAGAAAAGGCACAAACATTTTTTAGTATCTCATTAAATGTTGATTTTTGTTGGGTTTTTTTTTTTGGTAGAAATGGTCCTGTTAATGTTATACTTATGTTTCTAATGACAAAAGGTATTTTAGGTGATTTATTGACAACATTAAATAAGAATCATAGTGAAAAGGGCATTTCTTTAAACAGCATTGAGTTTTCTGTGAGTCTTAGTAATGTATATACAAAGCAGGTCTCGGGCTCATAGTCTTTACAATCGTTGTTTTCCTAGGTCTTAATAAAAACAACCTGTTTTTATTATGACATTCATTTTGTAACTCTACTTAGGAAAGTGACACCTTTGCATGTAGGGTGTGTTAGTTGTTAAGAGCAGGAAAAGGAACTGACAGTTACCCTTCAGAAGCTGTTAGGAAAGGGAGCCCTGAACAGGGTCCTTTAGTGTTCTCCTGCAACTTGGGGACAGTTTGTCTGACTTAAACTGCCACACCCATCACTCAAGGGAGTCAGGACAGGAACTCAAAGGGCAGGAACCTAGAGACAGAACTGATGTAGAGGTCATGGAGGAGCTCTGCTTACCGGTTTGATCCACATGGCTTGCTCAGCCTGGTTACTTACAGAACCCAGGACCACCAGCCCAGGGATGGCACCACCTACAATGGGCTGGGCCTTCCCCATGAATCACTAATTTTTAAAATGCTTACAGGCTTGCCTACAGCCTAGTTTTATGTCTTCAGGGCCAGCTCACCCGTCCCCTTATCTCCCACTCCCACCCCACCAACAGGGTCAGCTCTATTGTGCTGCCCAGGTGATGTGTAGGGCCCTCTCTCCTGAGTCTGACAGCAGGTGAGGGGAAGGACCAGTTCTTCCTAGTGCTGCAGCCACCGAGGGGTGGAGCCAATCCTGTACAGCCCTATCCTTTCAGTCTCTGGTGGTATCAGGAACCATGGATACCTACAGACTGTGGCTCCATCAGAGCCATGAATCCGGACATGGGCCCCAGCAGCAGACAGGCCCAGGCAACACCATGGCCCTGGGTGGCAATAAAGCCACCCACATCAGCCCACTCCTCACCTGTTTCTCCTCTTCAGATGTGCCTCTGTCCACAGGGCATGACCATTCCGTCTCTCTCCCTCCCATACCACACCATACACTTGCTCACGATAATAGTGCCTGTCTGCCTGGAGCCACAATGAACACTTGAAAATAAAGATGTATGTATGGTTTACAGCATAGCTTCTCCTGTGTTCCCCCCACTCTTTTTCAAATTCATGACCTCTTTTCTGTAATTATCCCTACACTTGTATACATATACATGCTTATATATGTATATGTATATACAATGTACATAAAACTGCCTGAGTCCACTCAACGTTGCTAAGCGCCTATATCTTAAACCATACACATTAAATAATCCTAATTATATTTTACTTCAACACTTATAATGAATGGTAAGTTAATTTTCTGTTAAGATTGTAAGTGTGTAAGGATTTAAAAGTAAAAGCTGGTTCACCCACACCCCAGTCAATAGGGTCAACTCTACTATGATGCCCAAATGAGGTGGAGGCCTACCTTTCAAAGTGCTACAGCTGGTGAGGAAAGTCAGCTCCCTCACCCACCAAAGGTGACAGGCAAGGGAGAGAGGGTATCTTTCCCTCGCCCTCACCACCATGTGGCACACAAGAGTGGCACAGCCTGCTCTCCCGTTCCCATTTGAACATGGGAAATAAGGCCCATCCGTCATCTGCATATGGTGACCTGGCAAGGGAAGAGATGCCCTCTTCCCCCACCCCTCGCTTCCTGTAGCAGGTGGAAGACCTGTTCCTGCCCCTCATCAACTATTTACTCAGTGTGGCTCTGCACCTCGCCTGGGCAACACAGTACAGCTGGCCCTGGTGGTGCAGGTGTGGGAGAGCCCACCCTGTGGATGTGAAAGCAAGATAACTGGTTCTGCCCCTTGCTCCTTGCTACTGAGGGTGAACTAGCCAGGGCAATACTAGAGAGGTCACCCTGGTCCTGGGAATGGAGGAGAGCTGGTGGGATGACCAGCTCTGCAACTATCCTGCAGACCCAAAGCTGTGGGATCTCCACAACATAGGACAACAGAGTAACCAAGAAGACTCTTAGTGAGGGCCCAATATTGATAATGTAGCAGAAACTAGAAGCCTCAGACCAAAGACTACAATGAACACTTGCAAGTAAAGATGTACTTACAAAAGGGTTTACTACGCGACTCACTGTGTCACACTATGATGAGGGCTTTTTTCCTTTTTTTTCCTTTTAAATTTTATTCTATTTTGTGGAGGGCGAGGTTGCAAGGGCAGAGGGAGGATACGAAGAGATGGAAAATGAATAGGATCAAGATGCATGATGTGAAAGACACAAAGAATAAAAAGAAAGTTAGAAAAAATATTTTCTTCACAAATCAGACACTCCCAGATCATCCATGGAGTCTACCCCTCAAAATGACGACGATTATTTAATAGCATTTCTTCTGGGACAGGTGACATGCATTAAAGTGTTTATTAAAACTTTTCCCAGGGTCCTATTTCTTGTCAATCCTCACTATCCTCTGGTTGCCCTAACAAGAACTTAGCACTGGCCTGTTAAATATAGAGATGTTCATTATGTAGCCTTCTGAAAAACACGGGCATCTGCCAGCCTTAAAGCAAAAGCGTGAGGAAAACCATTTCCGCATTCCCAGCCCCTTGCTGGCGCTCAGGGTGAATATGGTGGTGGACACTGGTCTGGAGAGAGCTTCTCATAGGCAGGTGGAGCGTTGGGAACCTGTGAGGATGAGGAAGGGCAGTGAGCTTGACAGCAGTGTACATGTTCTGGGAGGGATGAGGCAAAACAGCTTGCATCGCATTGGTACTTTTGCTCTGGACTGAAGCGTCTAAGTGTTCATACATACGTTTTTGTCCAGTGGAGTAATGGTCATATCTCACAAATGCATATGTTGAAACATTGGTGGGGGAAAAAAAACAAGAGACAAGGGCTTCCCAAAATCTAAATTACTGACTTTGTTTTGAGGGCAGCACCTGTGCCACAGCACACGTGGATATTAGAGAATAGTTTTGGGAAGTTGGTTCTCTCCAGCTGGGTCCCAGGGATCAAACCCAAAGTTGTCAAGTTTGGTAGCAGGTCCCCATTGAAGAAACTCACCTGCCTGTGAATTCTTGAATCGTGTGTGAGTCACTCAAACACTGTGTCTTCACCCACAGAGTTCCCTATTAGGTGTGTCTAAAGGCATATTTAGGGCTGGGAGCAGGGACAGCTCAGAGATACACATCATCCAAAGACAATACCGTGAAGGTTGGGGGAGACACATCTATCTACCAGCTGAGCACAAATGTGTCAGTTATCCAGTTAGATGTTGTCAAGTGGGAAATGAGGCAGGGACAAGTCACTTGCCCTAGGTCACAAACAGTAAAGTCATGGAGCTAAGAATCAAACACAGTTACCTGACTCCAGAGTCAATCTCCATTAATTTGTTATGCTTAGTGTACAGAAGTGCATGCAAGTCACATGTAGAGTCACATGTAGAGTCACATGTAGAGTCACATGTAGAACCTAAATTCCTAATAACTTCACTTTTAGAAAGCAGGGAAATTAGATAAAATACCTAGCTAAATACAGTCATTTCAATATCAAACCCACAGGTCAGTAGTGGCTCCATTCATGTATTCAGCCTCTGAAATATATATCATGAAACTATTACTTTCAAACTACTATGTTTCAAGTGTTTAATACATGTGGTGGCTCAGTTCTATAGGGAGAAAAATCTTGTGGCTCCTATATGCAGGGACTGTAAAATCTAAATGTAAGAGGATAAAATTTAAGAAAACCTATTTCCCATTTTGTTTGCTTTTATTATAAAATATTCCAACAAAAATTACCATTTTGACCTTTATTGAGGAGAGGCAATTGTGTGGATTAAATCTAGGTCCTCATGCATGCAAGGTAAGTGATCTACCATTGAGTTATGATCCCAACCCTAATTTTGACCATTATTGGCCAGTTAAGAGTTTAGTGATATTACGTATATTTATTGCTTTTGTTTCTTTGTTTTTGTTTTTTTTTTCAAGTCAGGGTTTCTCTCTGTAGCCCTGGCTGTCCTGGAACTCACTCTGTAGACCAGGCTGGTCTTGAACCCACTGAGATCCGCATGTCTCTGCCTCCCAAGTGCTGGGATTAAAGGTATGTGCCACCGCCACCTGACTCGCATTGCTTTTTTCAATGGAAACCACTTTGTTCACGTGACCTGAAAGCAGCTAACATGAAAAATGCCCAGACGCACAATCTCCACCTACCACAGGCTGCTGTATTTTTTCTTGAAAAGACAGTCTGCTGTCCTGACGACCATCACTTGGGCATCTTTCCTTCAGGGTACTTTGTGTACCAGCGTAAAGTCTTTTGTCCTGAAATACAAAGTCATAAAAACGAATGATTTAAAAAATATATATAAGAACTGAGTCCATGAAAGAAAAGATAAAAGAAACAGCGTTTAAATATGGGCTTTAAACTAGCTGCTGCCACTCACTTGCTGCGGCTCCTCAGGCCACTCCCTTCCTCTGTTGATTCCAGTTGTTAGCTCTGTAGTAGCAGGACACTACAACCCACTTCTCAGAGTTGTTGGAACTAACTAAAGACTGCCAAGGAAGTGCCTGGCACCAGCTCTTCCTCACTGGAGGCTTTGAAGATAAGGGGAAGACTGAGTCTACAAAATGAACAACTTGTGAAATTGTTCTTCAAAATAAGGATATGGGACTAGAGAGGTGATTCGGTGGTTAGGAGCATTTGCTTCTCTCGCAATACTTGTCTTTACTATGCAGCACTTGGTTTTCCTTTGAGATCACATTTAAATTTCTACCTTGCTGTGCCTTGCAGGTCTCAAAACACCAAGACTTTTTTGGGAACTTACACAAATGTTCAGGTTTTTAAAGCCCCTTTCTAACGTTAGCATTATGACAAGTTTGTCCTTGATCTCTTCAGGACCAATGGACATACAAATGGATGAAAGAAGAAAACTCAGTAGCGCACCCTGATGCTGCAGGGAGGTTGTTTTTCTTATGCAGCAGCAGCAAAACCTTGGGGACCATGGTATGACAGAGTTAAAAGAACTTGGCATTTGGCAGGGAGAGAAGAGTGATTGCTACCCAGACTGACTAGCTGAGTTTGCTCCTGAGCCCCATATGGCGGAAGAAGAAAACCAACTTCAGAAAGTTGTCTTCTACCTCCACCCCCATACCGTGGCATGTGCCATGCACACACACGTGAGGGCATCTCCAGAGATTCAGAAGAAGACTGGGACCCGGCGGGGAACCGTGACTCACCGTCAGTGTTCGGTATCCACTTCGTCTCCTACAGTACCAGCAGCCGATGAGCAGAGCAATGCCCAGGACCACAATCAGGGTGCCAATCCCTGCGGCCCTGGACCAAGAGATAGACAGCGTCCAACACTGCTCAGAAACATTGGTCCAGACTGCAGTGGAACAACCAACCTTCTCCCTTTTCATGGTCCAGAAAAGCATCTTCTAGTCTCCAAATAGTTTGTCGTTTTCCACAAAAGGCACCTGACCAGACCTCCAGCTCCAACATCTAAGGATAGGGCCTAGTTTAAGAGCTCTGCAGTATGGAGCACCCAAGTCCAAAGCGTAAAGCACCTGACCGTTGTGTGGACAGAATGTTTACTGAAGAAGTAAATGTTTTCATCTCAACACAGCTCTTTTAGGCATTTTCCAGAAAAAGGAAGCAGAAATGAGCACTGGCTGTGAGCCAGGGTTGTAACTCTGCAGCAAGGAACCCAATCATTATTGCCACTTCACAGAGGAAGAAATGAATTCAGAGGATCAGTGGTCTGCCACCCAGAGCTAGCAGCAGGCAAAGTCAGGGTTTGAGCCTGACGCTATCCCTGCCCTAAACTCTGATGTGACTCCAAGGAGAAGAGTCTGAGCTGGCCCTAGTGCAGAGTTAGGCTGTCACTTATCTGTGCATCTGGTCCTGAGATCAGGATGCCGTCCTGAGGCTCTTAGCCAGCCGCTGTGTCCTGTGCCCGGAGTTCCCTGGGATGCATTACAGTTGCTGCAAAGGCCCAGCATGTGTTTCTGTATGACACTGCCAGTCAGCTGGCATCTGCCTGGTACTCGGCGTGATCCGCACTGAGGACCGGACACTGTCTTAACTGTGAGCTTGCTAAGAAATGCTCTGTCAGGCTGGGCGGTGGTGGCGCACGCCTTTAATCCCAGCACTCGGGAGGCAGAGGCAGGCGGATCTCTGTGAGTTCGAGACCAGCCTACAAGAGCTAGTTCCGGGATAGGCTCCAAAGCTACAGAGAAACCCTGTCTTGAAAAACCAAAAAAAAAAAAAAAGAAAAGAAATGCTCTGTCAGGCTGGGTGATGCTTACTGGACCGAGTGGCTGCAGGGGTACAGGGGTGAATGAAGGAGGGAGCGTTGCATTGCCACCTACCTTCATCTCGAGGCTGCCAGCTCTAGATGGGATGGAGACCTGGAAGATGTCTGTGTCGAGGGAAGCTCTGCCCTTGTTGTGTAGGTCAACCCACGTATAGTTAGCAACTGCATGACCCAAACACCCAAGTCCCAGGCACTGAGACCTCCTCTGAACACCGTTCTGTACCAAGCACTGTGCTACTGCCCCCACCCCCATATTTCATTTTATCTTCACAGCAATCTCTCCGAGCTAGGGATAGTTCGTTTCACAGCCAACATTAGGCTGCCAACAGATAGCACATGGTGGAATCAGCACAGTAAGTGGTACTAGGCAGCCATCAAGAAAGCTCTAGGATTCAGGCCAGACCTGGGTCCACTGTCCAGTGCTTTCCTGGGAAAAAGAAACCCGTCTAAGGTGACGCTGTCACAAGGAGTGTTGAGTGGCTCCTGTGACTGAAGGCAGCTGACACAATTCCCAGCATGCGCGTGCTCTCAATTCACCCTCTGCTCTTTCTTCGAGCGTCTTGACACAGACAGAGCTCTGTTTCAGCTCCTTATGCACGGTCACGTTGTCCTTAGACTATACACACGAGTGACTGAAAGCATAAGACATCAAAGAACACCAGACGCGCCAGCGGAAGCCTGTCCAGCCTAGCAGGCTCCTCGGTCACCAGAGGTGCAATTCAAGTGCAGACCCTGGGGCACCACGCCTTGCCTAGAGTGATTCCTTTTGGAGGAAGCACCTAAGAATCTGCATTTAGGCAAACTCCCAGTCAAGGGTGTTAGAAACCCATCTACTGAGGCTTAAGAGAGAGCTAACGGGCAGCAGATGATTGATGATCCCTTTCTGATTGGCTGTGGGAGTTTATTGCATATCGTCCTTCCTCGTTGTACCTCTGGCAGATTTCAGAGGAGGAGAAATCTCCGAGAATCATGGAAGTATATCGCTTCAGTACAGATGCCTCTGCTCCCTGTGTCCCCCTGTGCTCCCCTGTGTCCGACCCTCCCGTTTAAACAGGCAGCCAGATGAGTGAGGTCCTGATATCGGTGGCCTTGTGCGGTGATTTTCTCAAGTTCTTCCCTGGTCTCTTTCACTACCCTGCACGAAATCATGTACCGTGATGCTTCAGGTACTCTGTGATTGCGTCCTTCAAGGACTAGAGTTAAAAGTGTCACTGCACTGTGCTGGGGCCTCTGGTGATGTCCATGGACATGACGGTATCCATATGTGCAGACTGAGAGACCGTTGCTCCTGCGCTGGTCCCGGGACCTTTCCGGGCTCTCGGCAAACACCCTAGTGCTCTCCAGACCCTGCATAAGCACTTTGGTTAGAGGCAAGAAAGCACGAGCCTTCGGTGAAGATGCCTTAACATGATGCTAATAAGTCACAGGTGCCCTTTGTAAACTGCTGTCCCCAACTCCAAACCCACCTTTCTGTGTCCTGCTCTGGGATGCTGGCACTGGACTTTGCAAACCCCAATTATGCTTGGTGACAGTCTGCCTCTCGCTTTGTTCAGCATCCCCCATAGCCGCTCTTCGCACTGCTAGTCAGCTCAGTTGCCCCCTCCCTCCCTGCCACTCCCAGAACCAGCCTCTCCATGCCCCCACCAGCTGACCAGTGCCCCACTGGCCAGAAGCCTGAGCACACAGGAAGCAGCCAACAGAAATCCCCTTCAGTCATGTGGCCCCCCTTCTATGAGGTTGTTCCTTCTGTGCCGTTGTCTCCTCAAGGCTCCCACCTGCTTAACCAGTTCCTCATAATGAAGGTGAAATGACTTAACAGTGTCCATCTCCCTTCCTAGACCTGAAGAGTAATTCTGCATTGGCTGAGGGTGTGGCTCTTAGCTTCACCCGTTGGGACTGATGGTGAAGGGCCATAAAGGACGACTCAGCTGTCAGCCCACTGAGCTGACAATGCCTGCCTCCTGCTTCGGGCTTGGCAGTGAGAGATGCTGATCTCTGGCTTCTCTATTTGAATAGGATTGTGCAAATACTTGCTTTTGTTAGCCCACCAGCTTAGTGCTTCATGGGCAAACAGAGCTGGACTTAAATCCCAACATCACCACATCCTGTCGCTTACCTCCTGGTCTCCTGGTTTCTCTGCGCCTTTTCCCATATACAACACAGCGAGCAGACATGGGTGTCATGGTGTGGGACACACAGCGGGCAGACATGGGTGTTGTGGTATGTGGGGCACACAGTGGGCAGACATGGGTGTCGTGGTGCGGGGCACACAGTGGGCAGACATGGGTGTCGTGGTGTGGGGCACACAGCAGGCAGACATGGATGTTGTGATGTGGGGAACAGTGGGCAGACGTGGGTGTCATGGTGTGGGGAGCACACAGCGGGCAGACATGGGTGTCATGATGTGGGGCACACAGCGGGCAGACATGGGTGTCATGGTGTGGGACATGGAGGCTGAGTGCCAGTGGAATAGTGGCCCCAGCCCCCCAACCTTCCCTTAGTTCCTGAGTTTCTGTTGGGGAAACCCTAAGCTGAGGGCACACTATCTTCACTTATTAGATAGGAGCAATGTCCAGGTGACAAGAAGGAAGGGAATATGGGCTAGGACACCTGGACTACCAAATGAGAGAAAATAAAGTTCTAATCTAAGAAGAATATAGTTCAGGTGGAGTTACCCTAAAGATGACAAAATGATACCATATCCAATCTATCTCCCCACCTAAACAGTATCTTTATCTTACTGAGACAATTTTCTGAAATGTATCACTTCCCCTACCTCCACACCGCTTGTACTGAGCTGTGAAAAATGCTCCCAGCTAGACTCCGTGGATGGAGTCTGTTCCTTGTGTGCTGTTTGACTCTGTGTAATTTATGTAAGCATTTCCAGAAACTCTTCCTACAAGGGAAACAGACCTGCTGGGGTTCTGAACAGATGGCTTAAAGACGGTCTAAATCAGTGGTTTCCTACATGTGCGTCATGACCCCCCCCCATTAAAAGACTCTTTCACAAGAATCGAATATCAATATCCTGCAAATCAGATATTTATATTGTGATCCATAACAGTAGCAAAACTAGTTATGAATTAGCAGCGAAATAATTCTATGGTTGGGGGTCACCACAACATGAGGAGCTGTATTAAAGGGCCGAGGCATTAGGAAGGTTGAGCCTGGCTGGACTCCCGGCTCCGGTTCACCTCCTACCACACCCTTCCCATTCCTAGCACCTGCAGAATGGGTCCTGGGGTCCCTTGAGAGCACTTACAGATGCTGGAGTTGCTTCCTGCCCAACTTTCCCAGTGGACTCTGGACCTTTTCAGAGATATAGAACAGTATCTCCGAACCACGTACTTAGTTCTGAGAAGTCATAATCGCATAAATACTTATTATTAATTAACTCAGAAGTCCAAACATCTTTCTGTTGGATGGCACCATGGTGCAAAAGTCATGGCCACCATCTCCAGCCTGGACTCTGCATGCAGGCTGATACCCACTCACATGCCCCTCATCCACACTGGCTGGATCTTCAGCATCTGAACGCTATTCTGTCTGCAAAGTTCCCTCAGGAGTCCTGAGAGGAGTTGATGGGATCAGCCCGAGGAAGGAGATGGCTGGCTCCTGGATAGATGTTTCCCAACTTTGGAACCAACAATCAAGGCCCAAGGATGCAGACAAAATTAGCAATATTTAACTTTTCTTACTTCCTCTTCTAAGCATTTGGCCCTAGAGATGTGAGTGAGACCATTACAGGGCCACCAGGTCTCCCCTGATGGCAGTGGTTGGCATGTGTGGGTGGAAGTCAACAGGCTTTGTCTGCAGATGGCAAACTGGAAAGCCCAGGAGATCTGCTTATTAACTTACGCTTCAGCAGTGACGTAAGAGTGGCCGTGCCCCTTCTTGGGGTAACTGAAGTGATCCTCTTCTCGTGGCATTGTGTGGACTCGGAGGACACCTAAAGGAAGGTCACATCGGCATTGTTTAGAGATCCTCATGCATCTCACAGAGACTGTCCCCAGGATGGATGTCAGCTAACACACCCTCTCGGTCCTGCCTGTCGGGATTCGTACCTCCTCTCATCAATTCAAGAGCTTTGGAAATAGCTTAGGTTTCTGAGGTTTTTTTTAATTACAGGAAAATTAAGTTCTATCTAAGAAGAAACTGCAAATGAAACATGGCAGATGAACCCTAAGCTACCATGGGGGAGTGTGTCTCCCTGGCCTTCAGTTTGACTCTGTGATAAAATCATGGAGGTTTCTGTTCCTGCTTTCTCTGGCGTTACTGGCCTAGGGCAGCAGTTGTTAGAACAAGCGGTGGGGCTGAAGGCATGATTCAGTGAGCAAAGATGCTGGCTGCACAGGTCTGGCAACCTGAGTGTGCTCCCCAAACCCCCAGGTGAAGGTGGAAGGTGGCTCCGTGGCGTTGTCTTTTGATCCCCACATGTGCACTGTCTCTCACACACACATGCTTGCGTACACACACGCACGTGCACACATACACACCCATGCAGGCACATCGTGTAATCATAAGTTTTAAAAGAAACAAAAGAAGCTAGGCACTGGTTGCACACACCTTCAATCCCAGCACTCGGGGAACAGAGGCAAGTGGATTTCTGTGAGTTCAAGGACAGCCTGGTCTACAAAGCAAGTTCCAGGACAGCCAGGATGGTTACAAATAGAATCCCTGTCTCAAAAATCAAAAACAAAAGATGCATTGCTTTTCTCCAAAATTACCATTGTCATCGATCTCTGGCTAAGCTAAAGGTTACAGTGCTCTGTGAGATGCTTACCAGCACACTGCAGCCTGGGGCTGGCCAGGGTGTAGGTGGTAGTGACAGTTCATCTTCCAAACCCACAAGGAACCCACCCCTTTCGGCCAAGTACACATCACCCAAGACAAACATGGGAAGGCAGGGCTTCATTTCGTCTAGTAATTTGTTTTTCCTCCCATTCAATTCAATTTCTATTTTCATCTATCCAGGTCTCATGGCTAGGAATTTTTTTTTGTTTTTTTGACAGAGGCTCACTGCACTGCCCTGACTGTCTAAGAACTCAATATGTAGACTAGACCTTGAACTCATAAAGATCTGTGTGCCTCTGCTTTCCAAGTTCTGGAATTAATTAAAGGTGTGTGCTACCACACCCAGCCCAAACATACACGCACGCACGCACGCGCGCGCACACACACACACACACACACACACACACACACGCACGCACGCGCACACACACACACAAAACCCTAATCCTAAAGTGTGTATAAATAAATACCAACAAAAATCTCATGGGCTACAGTGGCCATAATTAAAGTAAGCTCATTAAAAAAGCAATAATGGAATCTTCGCTCCCTGCTATTATTGTGGGGTGGGGTTTTTATGGGTTCTATACATTTTAAAGGCCTATCCCCATGGAATTACATTAATTAGCTCCATTTTGAAGAAGAGCAAAATCGGGACTTTCATTTTTCACAGTGCAACTCCTTGCGGGGCAGGGGGGGGGGGAAATTCTGTGTATAACTGCCCTTCCCGGGGTAAAAAAGAAATTACACTTGAGCTCAGGGATCATCTCAGGTGAGCAGTGGAGGGGTGAAGCCTGTGCTGACGGACAAGAGATTGAATTAATTCTGCATTCATTGTTTTTTGTATGCATCTCCCTCAAGCTCAGAGCCTCGGCAAACAGTTACAGGACAAGTGTACCTCACTCCACTCAAGCCAGCAGAAGTCCCTTTGGGTGACAGACTACATTTAGTGCAACAGGGTTTCTGGCATCCGCAACCCCCCCCCAATCACTGTTCTTGTCAATCTTGGAGGACTGAGAGAGAATCTAAGAGACTGTAACCGCCAGAAATGAGACAATTACTAACAGGGAAGGGGGTAATTCTGCTGACACCTGAGATTCAAGAAGGCCAAGAGCGGGGACAAAAGAGCCCCCCAAGACCTGTTCTGAAAGAAGCCAGCTCTCTTACCTTCTTGTAGAGACAGCCCTCTGCGTGGTGACTGACTGGCTGTGTGTGTGTGAAGACAGCTTCTCTGGCTAGTAATCTAAAAAAATAAGTAATTTTTTTTTCTCATTCTTGATCTTGAGTCTCATGATAGTCATGAGTTTGGCTTCCTAGCGGGTTGTCTGTGATTACTTATTTGGCATGAAAGAAGTTAACCTCATTCTACCCTTAGGAAACACACAGACTCACACAGCTCTTGGTGGCCTGTGTTTCCCCAGTCACAACATTTTACCCCAGGAAAGACATTCATTTTAAGTTAACCAGTAGACTATGGGGTGTCCAGGTAAACTTGGATTTCAGATAAACAAGTATTTTTTTCCTATGTCTAATGTAATTTTTTTTAACTATAGAAATGCCTCAGTCGTGGAGTGCTCGGTCCTAAATGCGACTTGCATGTCACCCTCCTCCCGGTCAGACTCTGAGACCTTCAAGGAAGAGGAGGCAGGAAGATTGTCCAAGTCAGAGGTGGTGGGTGACTTTGAGGAGACAGTGTGCTTCAGACACAACAGGGAAGCTCCATGTAAGAACTCACAGGAATTCTGACAGCACACACAAGGCCTGCTCAAAGCAGACAAAACCCACACTAGCTGAGGAGTGTTTGATAGCTGCGGCAGAGAGTGTGGGTTTTAGTTAATGGTGTTGACCCCTGATAGGTTGACCATACTCTAGAGCGGATTCCACTCCCAAGAGAAGTTGGGCAACACAAACTGTACTCCATAGGTGAAGAAGAAGAGGAGGAAGAAGAGGAGGAGAACAGTTGGATGGGGAGGGAGGTAAGAGTGGGGGGGGTCTGGGAGGAGACAGAGAACAAACAGGATCAAAATACATTGCATAAAATTCTGAAAATTTTATAAAGTTATTTAAAAGCATGTGTCAAAAATTTAAAAAATGTCTCATATATTATTGGGATAGTTACACTAAAAATTCTATTTTGTGAGCAGAGCGTGGTGGCTCATGCCTACAATACGAGCACTTGGGACTTTGAGGCAAGAAGATCAGATGTTCAAGGCCACCTTGGGCTGTATAGTGAGACCTGCCTAAAAATATGTATGTAGTTTATCTGAAGTCCAAGTTTAGCTGGGTGCCCTACTTCTAACCCAAAGAACTGAAGAGTTTTTAGGCTGAGGTCTGGAAAGCAAGTCCCAAAAGTCCATGTCCTTGTTGTTTGTGGTGGCCCTGGGGTTCACTGTCCACTGAGGATTCTGAGCTTTCATGTGCTTGCAAGAGACTTGAAAGTTTCCTTTTCAAGGTGGACCTACTTGAACTCTTACTAAACAAGGGATAGTTCCACTTACTGGTAAGTATTTTTGGATCCCTGGTAGTAGGTTTCTCCACTAACACAATAGGTCAGATAATGCCGAATTAAAAAGACCAGGATTAATGAGCAAAGCGCCCCAAGGTGACTCTCAAGTCCCCCAGAAGTAAGGCAAGGGAGGGAGAGGAGAAATCACTTGGCAGGTCTAGGGACTGGAGCTTAAATACCCATAGTTGCCGCTTGAGCAGCTCTGGGGGAGGAGCCACTGCTTGGTGGGCTCTCTGAGGAGGGCGGGGTTTGGAATGAGGGGGTGAGGCCAAGGGGAGCTTCCAACTGAACACTTACCATCAAAATCAAAATGCAGCAATGGGACCGTCGTCACCATGGCTAACTGACCCTCTCTAACCATAATAGACAGACAAACTCACCCCAGATTTAGGAGTGCAAAAGCCTTGATCAGCTAGGACTTGGGTGAACCGACCCCAGAGAACTCTTTCCATCATGGCAGAGGGCCACATCCTCTCAGCGTCTAGGATTCTACTTTCCATGCTGGGCTATGAACAAGAACTTGCTTTGTGCGAGGGTAATATGGGCCAACTGGAGACTTGGTGACCGTCACTATAATTAGCAAGGGACACACAAAACAGAGAAAGAAGAGAGTTGAACCTAGGGGAAGCTTTTCTGCTGTGGAACAATCCTTGTGCACTGTAAATTTGTACCCCTCTCACTGATAAATAACGAGCTGACTGACCTATAGCTGGGCAGGAAGAGACTGGGCAGGACAGCCAGACTAGGAGGACGCTGGGAAGAAGGGTGGAATCTGAGGAGCCGCCATGAGAGGCAGGGCAAGCAGGATGGGAAGTACGCAGATGTGTGCCTTGGGGGCAGCACACAGATTAATAGAAATGGGTTGATTTATTAGAGCTAGCTAAAAACAAGATTAAACTATTGGCTGAGTGTTTATAATTAATACTAAGTCTCTGCATAATTATTTGGGGAGCAACTGGTAGAACAGAGAAGTCTGCCTACACCTTTCTACAAAGAACAGATGTTTCTAACTAAGAACTGAATGGCAGAAAGAAGAAGGCCATGCTTTTCACTAGGCATTAGGGGTGTGGCTCTGTGGCAGAGCAATTGTGAGGCCCTAGGTTCAATCCCCAGACATGTTACAGTAGAAAGGAAGGAAGGAAAGAAGAAAGGAAGGAGGAAGGAAGGAAGGAAGGAAGGAAGGAAGGAAGGAAGGAAGGAAGGAAGGAAGGGAAAGACAAGGAAAGGAAAAGAAAAAAGAAGAAAAGCATCTCAGGTAGAACACTAGTGCAAAGACCCAGAGCATGCGCTGGGCCCCAGCACTGGGGCAAGATCAGTAGATGTTTAAAAACCTACACTTTGTTCTGCCTGCAAGATATCCTAGGGCAAGCCGGGCGGTGGTGGCGCATGCCTTTAATTCCAGTCCTCGGGAGGCAGAGGCAGGCAAATTTCTGTGAATTCGAGGCCAGCCTGGTCTATAGAGCGAGTTCCAGGACAGACTCCAAAGCTACACAAAGAAACCCTGTCTCGAAAAACAAAAGCAAAAGCAAACACACAAAAAGATGTCCTAGGGCAAGAGTGGGCAAACCTGTGGGAGCAGCCAATCGCTGTCTGATTTGATTTAAGGCCTACTCTGTGAATCAAAACCTATACCCAACACTGCATGGGTGATGAAGGTCCAGAGACTGGATAACTCAGAGACCTAGGGTAAAACAAAACACCACTGGTCTGACAAAAAGGAAAAGATCATTAAAATGAATCCTAATGATAGTGTGCTATTCTCATAGACCAGTGTTTTTCTCCAGTCCTCATCAGAGAGGCTTCCTCTGGTGGCAGACAGGAGCAGAGGCAGAGACCCACAGCCAGACACTGCATGGAAGAGGGTCTAAATAGGAGGACTCCATCAAATCCCTCCCCTCAAAGCTCAGGGAACCCCGAAAAAGAAGATGCAAAAAAAGACTGTAAGAGCCAGAGGGGCTGGAGGACTCCAGGAGAACAAAGCCGCCTGAATCCACTAAGGAAGGTGGATGGAGCAGCAAGCCCAGGGCCAGCACAGCTCTGCCCAGGTCCTCTGAACACACACTGCAGCTTCTAAGTTAGTATTCATGGGACTCCCATGGGATTCTTGTGCCTGCTCTTAGGACTCTGCTCTTTTGCTTCTGTTGGTTTGCCTTGTCCAACTTTTTTTGTTAAATATTTTTTAATGATTTATTTAACTTTATTTTATGTGCATTGGTGTGAAGGTGTCAGATCTTGTGGAACTGCATTTCAGACAGTTGTGAGCTGCCATGTGGATGCTGGGAATTGAACCCAGATCCTCTGGAAGAGCAGTCAGTGCTCTTAACCTCTGAGCCATCTCTCCAGCCCCCCTTGTCCAACTTTGATAAGATGGTTTTTCCTTCATCTTATATTTTATTTTTTCAGGTTATCTCTTAGAAGCCTGTTCTTTTCAAATGAGAAACAGAAAGGGAGTGGATCTGGAAGGGATAGGAAAGTGAGGAGGAACTGGGAGGAGTAGAAAGAGGGGAAATTGTAATTAGGGTGTATTGTGTGAAAAAGTCACACATTTTCAGTAAAAAGGAAAAATGAGGAAAAAGGGATAGAAAGTTGGGAAAGGGAAGTGGGGGGAATCTAGGAGTAGGGGGTATAGGAAGTGATAATGCTAGAAACGCATTTTAAAATTTCAAAGAATTCCGACATAATGAATGTTATATTAAATTTTAAAATATATTAAATCTGAAAAAAATAATTTATTTTTAAAATCATATTTTATGAGCATAGGTGTTTTTGTCTGGGTGAATGTGGGTGAGCTACAGGTGTGCCTGGTGCCCAAGGAGGCAGAAGAGGGTGTCACATGCCCTGGAACTGGAGTTGCCTACGGGTGTGAGCCATAGGAATGGACTTCCTGTCCTCTGGTAGAGACTCAGTGCTCTTCATTGCGCTCCCTCCAACTCCTCCCCTTCAACCGGTCTTCTGTTTTGAGACAGGGTCTTACATAGGCGGAGTTGACCTTGAATTCACCAAGTATAAAAAATAACGAGCTCCTGATCCTTCTGCCTCTCCGCCAAGGGCTACAACTACAGATGCGTACACCCCGACCAGTTTGTGTCAGGAGATTTTGTGTATAGGTTGGGACGGATGCAAACCCATGTGTCTTCACATCTGGAGGCAGCAACTTCAGTCTAAACCTCAGGGTTACGTCTGGTGGTCCCACTAGGGGTGATTGCCGATCTACAAAGAGAGCTGCCCAAAGGTCGCACCTAGGAGGGATCTACAAACAAGTCGGGTGCCTGGATGATTAGGGCGAGACCACTGAGGAGGAAGGAGGTGCTGTCTTGTATCTCAGGGCAAAGTGAAGCTCCCAGGTCTCAGTCGCATCCTCCGTGGTGTGAGCCGATTCAGAGAATTTGAGTCCTGGCATTCTTCCGGGGTGGGGACATCTAGGAAACTGTCACCAACTCCTTCTATGGACAGACAAGCAGCGTGCCGATGCCTGCCAATGCCATCTGCCAGGTGTGTACCTTCCAGCTCATTTGTTTTGTGAACCCCAAGGAAGCCACCATCACCAGATCTTCGACAGGCGTGTCGTTGGGGATTTTAGTGAGGTACCCAGCTTTTGAGTTGCGGTACTCAAATGATCTGTGAGTGGTTGCTCCGGGAACCTCAGCTTGAAAAAAATCCTCCAGGAAGGCCCTCCCTGATTAGGTCTTTTTTTTTTTTTGGTTTTTCAAGACAGGGTTTCTCTGTGGCTTTGGAGCCTGCGCTGGAACTAGCTCTTGTAGACCAGGCTGGTCTCGAACTCACAAAGATCCGCCTGCCTCTGCCTCCCGCCTGATTAGGTCTTAGTCACTGTCCTTGGACTGGCCTCAAGCGGACTGGAGCCAGCCCAAACCAGGCAGTTTGGATTCCTTAGCCTTGTTACTTCCAAGGGACTGCCTTTTCTTCCCCAATGAACAGCTGTTCCTCTTCCCTTCAGTCTGAACTCTGACCGCCTCAGTTCGCTCGTCCGAAGACCGTGAGGCTAAAGGCATCCGCTGCACGGGTTGATCATTGGAGTTAATGAGGTAGCGCGTTGGCCAGGGCGGAGAGAGCTGTTCCCACAAAGCTGCCCACCCCCACTCTGCCTTTGTCCCAGCTGAGACCTGCTCCTGTCTGTCCTGGGCCACTGACTGGTTCTCGGCTGCCACCTACTGGACCCTCCCTAGCGCCCCAGGCCCGTTTCATCAAGGGCCTGACTCCACGCTTGATCCTCCTCTCTCGTGGGTACTGGGGCGGGTGTGGAAAGACGCACGCCTTCCCTAACACGAATCGCCCTGAATCCCAGCTCTCATCCTTCATTACTTGCGCTATCTCACTGACTTTCCCCTCTGAGCTTCATGGCCCTTATCTGTAAAATGGGAAGAAAAAAAAAAAGAAATCACAGAATCGTTAGCTCAGAGCTTGGCCCCTTACTGAAGCTGGAGGTAGGCTGGTGCCTCTGAATTTCCTGTGGTTCCCCCAAGTACTTGAAGGAAGACGCCAGGCACACCCGGGTTCGCGCGTCACAGCTAAATGCCAGTCTAAATGAAAGGTTCTGGTGATATCGGGACAGTGCGAAGTAGGTAGACAGATAGATGCAGGCTGTCTAGGAAGTACCTAATGGAAGGTCCTCCAATCCTGTTTTTCCTCCCCGACAAGCCCACGCAACAACCCATCGCAAGCCACAGGAAGGGTGCCATCATTCTGGCCTAAATCGTGCACAACAGCTCGCTCATCGGTGAGACACAGCTCTGCTCCAAAGGTGAGCAGAGAGAAAATGAAAATGTAAGATCCCGTGGTCACAGTGAACAGTCACTGCCCGTGTTTACTCTGACAACGGATTACAACCCCAGGGTCTTGTCTTGAGAGCCGCGGGAATATTGGTTCTATGTGGGGCAGGAGGGATGCAGAGGGCCGAGAGAAAATGGGCTTTTCTGGAGCCTGGAAAGGTGAAGTAGGGGTTCACCGGGCACGAAAAGGGCATTCCAGGCTGAAGGTAAGTGCCACTCATGGGGGGGGGGGTGATGGTGGGAGCAGGCAGATATGGGGGTGGGGGCTAGTGGACTGGGAGCTCTGTGCCCAGAGTGCCAGGTATGAGAACAAGACAGAGAAACCTGAGGTCAGGTCTTGCTCTTTAGAGGGCCTGGGTGGCCACCGGGGCTTGTGGTAGGTAGTTTGGAAGAATATGGCCCCTTGCACTGTTGGGAGGTGTGGCCTTGTTGGAGGAAGTGTGTCATTGTTGGGGGTGGTCTTTGAGGTCTCTTTTGCTCAAGATTCCCTCAGTGTGACACTGAGACCATTTCCTGTTTCCTGCAAGATGTAGAACTCTCAGCTCCTACTCCGGCACCACGTCTGCCCACAGGCTGCCATGCTCCCTGCCATGATGTAATGGACTGAACCTCTAATGTTCTTCTTATAAAAGTTGCCGTGGCCATGGTGTCTCTTCACAGCAATAGAAGCCTTAACTAAGACAAGGCTGTTGGACTGACTCCTTTTTTTTTTTTTTTTAATGATTTTTGTTTTATGTGCATTGGTGTTTTGCCTTCAATGTATATCTGGGTAAGGGTATTGGGTCTCCTTGAGCTTGATTTATAGACAGTAGTGAGTTGCTATGTGGGTGCTAGAAATTGAACCTGGGTCCTCTGGAAGAGGAGCTAGTGCTCTTAGCCACTGAGACATCTCTCCAGCCCTGGACTGACTTCCTAGGCTGTTTAGAGAAACAGGGCTCCAAGGCTGAGCAGCGGTCTACTTCTGTGTCACGGAGATACCCACCACTAGGGGGCGCGAGGGCGGCCTGTGTTACCATGTGGGTAAATCATTTGGTGAAGCGCAAATTATATTGTGGTAAGACGCTGGAAGCAGCGTGTCCTGGACAGACTGAACGTTGGATTGGTGATGTGAAGGGCAGACAGGAGACATCTGGGGCTTCAGATTCTGAGCCAAATGCGTGCTCCAGCCTTGACTGGTTCTGCATCTTTGGGTGTGCAAGGGGTTTCCTCTGCAGATGGGAAGGCAGCCTCTGGGGAGACTAATAAATGGGGTCAGCTGACATCAAATAAAGTCTTTCTTTTTTCTGCTGGTTTTGAGCAGCAGAAACTTGAACGTGGTTGCTGAGGGAAATGGAAGGCCAGTTGCCACAGAACTGAAGATGCTTAGTAATTCAAACTTAGGAATGGCCAGGTGTAGTAGTGTACACCTGAGCTCACTGGCCTTAAGAGACAGAACCAAGGAGGCAGCATTGAAGGCCAGCCTGGTCCACATAGCGAGACCATCAAGCTATGACCATCCAGTGAAACCAGCTTTAAGGATCTTCATCTTTGTGTATACTATTCAAGTTTTGTGGGAGTCTTGGCTAGCTTGGGTCTCAGGGTCAGTCGTACACACTGTATGAAGTGACTTGAGGTGGGAGAGAAAGTTTCCCGCTGTCACAGCTGATGACACTGGAAGGGGGATACTCTAGAAGATGTTTAGATTTCTGCCGCCGAAACAAGACAGAAACGTGCGAGAGAGACAAAAGCCTGCTTCTACATCCGACAGAGGCCCTCGGTTATAATAACCCGGCTCATCAAGCCAGGACTTGCCCCTGACCAACTTTTGCTAGTTCTTAAAAAGCCCAGCGGGAGGAGATGGATTATGTATCTGGACATCCTGCAGGAGAGTGGTGGGGAGGGAACTGCCTGCAGCTCGCGGTTCATACTCACATCCTGCCCCTCACTGTCTGCTCACAATTACAGCCTGCCCTGCTTGTCCTCGGGACGGGGTTATAAATCTCTGTACCTCGGTGACCCAACACTCTGTAATGAGGTAGAGGCTAGCGAACCAAAGTGTTGCTCAGCTCTCCACCCCAGAGGCTTTTTACATAAGCTGGGCTAGCAAGGAAAACGGCATGGTCAGTCAACACTAAGGACAACTGTCTGCTTCTGTTTATTTTTTTCTGGGTTTGGTTTGAAAAGAAAACACCCCCTCCCTTCTCTACCCAAGCATGGTCATTGATAGTATAGCATCTTTCTTGAGCACAAGACTTCAACAGCTCCTCCCAGCATAGGATTCAGAGGGGGAGAGCTCCCGGGTGCAGCCACAGGGGTGGCCTTGTCCTGGAACCACTGGGGACAGATACTGCTCTTCATGCCTCCCTCTTCACCTTTAGTGACAAAGAGAAAAAGGGTTAGTAAAACGTTTGCAAGAATTGAGCATTTGGGTCTGGAGAAATGGTTCAGAGGTTAAGGGCACTGATTGCTCTTCCAGAGGTCCTGAGCTCAATTCCCAGCACCCACATGGTGGCTCACAACCCCCTGCTATGAGATCTGGTGACCTCTTCTGGCCTGCAAGGGCACATGCAGGCAGAGTACTGTATGCATAATAAATAATTTTTTTTTTTTAAAGAATCAAGCGGGACTGGAGAGATGGCTCCGAGGTTAAGAGCACTGACTCTTGTTCCTCCAGAGGTCCTGAGTTCAATTCCCAGGAACCACATGATGGCTCACCATCATCTAGAATGAGATCTGGTGTTCTCTTCTGGGGTGTAGGCACAATGTAGACAGAACACTGTATAATAACCAACAACATTTTTTTTTAAAAAAGAATCAAGCGTTTTAAGTGTGAGACAGCTCACCTTCCGTATATGACTGGGGCTATTTCCTTGGCTCTCTGTCCAGTTATAAACTACAGCCCCACAGGGCCTGGTTTCCAAGGGTATTTTGAGGTTTGTGGAGTTTTTAAAATTTAGGGATGGGCTATTTAACTGACGACAATAACTGTTTCAGCAAGAGGGACATTTCAACCTGCTGTAAATCCTTTTCCATTCCTGTTCATAACCTAAAGGATGCAGCCCCCAGACAGTGAGCAGATCAAAATAACCAGAAAGAGTTATCATGTATGGAGAGAACAACCCAAGCAGTTGACAACTCCTGTCCCTACCATGGGGGCTAAGACAAGATTTCCTCCTTAGGGTGAGATCTGATGATGTCAAGCTTTATATGAGGGAAAAGAAAGGGCTCCAGGCTATGGCTTTTAATCCCAGCACTCAGGGGGCAGAGGCAGGAGGATCTCTGTGAGTTCGGGGCCAGCCTGGCCTACAAGAGCTAGGATAGGCTCCAAACCTACAGAGAAACCCTGTCTCAAAAAACAAATAAACAACAAAATGGGGGGGGGAGTTGAAATTGCCCAAGGCCAATCATGCTTTATATATTTTTAAACTTTATTATTTATTTACCTGTGTGTAACATATGTTTGTGTGTGTGCCCAAGGAGAGAAGAAAGGGACCAGCTTCCTGAAGTTGGAGTTCTCGGCGCTTGTGAGCTGCTTAATAAGGGTGACGGGAATTGAACATGGTAACATGGGTCCTTTGCAAGAACAATACGTGCTCTTAACCACCGAGCATTTCTCTAGCCCATGCTTTCTATTTTGTGGGATAATTTGACTTCTTTTTCTACTTGTGTCCTCTTAATTTCTGTCTCCTACTATATTGTGCCAGCTAGGGCTTCAGTGCACAGCATTGAAAAGGAGTGGGGCTGGTGTGGTCTCTGATTTTAATAGCATTGAAAAGGAGTGGGGCTGGTGTGGTCTCTGATTTTAATAGCATTGAAAAGGAGTGGGGCTGGTGTGGTCTCTGATTTTAATAGGATTCCTGAAGTTAATAGGATTACCTCGAGCTTTTCTCCATTCAGGATGATATTGTTGTGGGGGTGTCATATATGACCTCTATGTTAAGGTGTGTTCCATCCACTCTTTCACTTTTGTCAAAGGCTTTTTGCATCTAAAGTTTATTTTCATGTGATTTTTTCTTTAAGTCCATACATTGATACATTTATTGACTTTATATGTGTATATATTTATTGACACATTTATATGTGTTGAATCATCCATGAATCTCTGGAACAAAGCCAACTAGAACATGGTGGAAATGTTTTTGCTATATACCTGTGCTCAGCTTGCAATATTTTACTGAGATTTTTGAATATATGTTCATCAAGGACATTGGCCTATTGTTTTCTTTTTTTGTTGTTTCTTTATCTCATGTCCTCATTTGCTTTCCAATCCTATAACAAATACCACACACACCCCTCTGCAAAAAATGGAGAGGGAAGCATTTAATTGGCTTACACTTCCAAATCTTAGTCCATCATTAATGGAAGCCAGGACTGGAATTCAAACAGGGCAGGACCCTGAAGGAAGGAGCTGATGCAGAGGCCATGGAAAGGTGCTGGTT
Source organism: Dicrostonyx torquatus (assembly GCA_028555095.1). Classification (NCBI taxonomy): domain Eukaryota; kingdom Metazoa; phylum Chordata; class Mammalia; order Rodentia; family Cricetidae; genus Dicrostonyx; species Dicrostonyx torquatus. The sequence continues at coordinate 4,598,736 of JAQHUG010000021.1, forward strand.
ACTGGCCTCCTCTTCATGGCTTGCTCAGCCTGCCTTCTTATAGAACCCAGGACCACCTACCTAGGGATAGCATTGCCCACAGTGGGCTAGACCCTGATTTTGCCTCTTTCTTCCTTCCTTCCTTTCTTCCTTCCTTCCTTCCTTCATTTCTTCTTCCTTCCTTCCTTTCTTTTAAAGATTCATTTATTTATTATGTATACAGTGTTCTGTCTGCATGTATGCCTGCATGTCAGAAGAGGGCACCAGATCTCATTACAGATGGTCGTGAGCCACCATGTGGTTGCTGGGAATTGAACTCAGAACCTCTAGGGAAAGCAGCCTGTCCTCTTAACCGCTGAGCCACCTCTCTAGCCCTGCCTGTTTCTTATATATGTTCCAACTTCATTACAAGTTTTTAAAGTATTCCTTTATAATACTTTAGATTTCTTTAGCATTTCTTGTATGTTGCCCTGCTCATTTCTGATTGTGTTCATTTGGGTCCTTGCTTTCTTTCTTTTTATGGGGGTGGGTTAGTTGGGCCAAAGGTATGTCAATCATGCTTATTTTCTCAAAGAACCAACTCTGAGATCATTGACTTGTATTGTTTCCTTCATTTATATTTTGTTAATTTCTGCTCTATTCTTTTTTATTATTCCTTGCTGTCTACTACATATAGGTTTCTTTTAGTTTTGTTCTTTCAAAATACTGAGTAGCAAGTCATTTTGTTTGACTCTTTTTAATTGTTTAATATAGGCACTTAGAGATATAAATTTTGCTCATAGAACTGCTTTTAATGTGTCCCAGAGATCATGTAACATGTTTTCATTTTCATTTGGTTCTAGGATTTTTTAAAATTCCTTCTTTGGCCCATTCATCATTCAGTAACAAATTGTTTACTCTCCATGAGTTTGGGGTTCCTAGGGATTCACTTGCTGTTAGGTTTTAAAGGTCACTGCATTATGGTGAGGTAGGACACACAGAGTTATTTCCATTTCTGAATTTGTTAAGATATATTTTGTACCATAGGATATTGTCTATTTTAGAGAAGTCTCCATGAGTTTCTGAGTAGAATGTACATTTTTAAGCATTTGGGTAGAATATTCAGTAGATATTTGTTAAGTTCGTCTGATATATATTGCCATTGAATTCTAAAGTACTTCTGTCTATCTGTCCAGGCGATTGTCTTCTAGAGAAAGTGGAATATTAAAATCACCTATTTTTCATGGGTTGATGTTAATCTATGTCTTTAATTTTGATAACATGCTTTTTATAAAATTGGGTGCACCAGAGTTTGGTGCACATATGCTTAGGACTCTAATGTCTTCTTGCTTAATTGTTGCCTTAATCAGAAGTGAATGTTCTTTTTCAATTCTTCAGACCAGTTTTAGTTTAAGGCAATGACTGCTTGCTTCTTGGTCCCATTTTCTTCTGTCTTTCTTCCCATCCTTTCACTTTAGGGTGACTCCTATTTGTAAAGTTTGGAAACGTTCTTGGGGTTGGAGAGATGGCTTGGTGGTTGAGAGCACTGACTGCTCTTCCACAGGACCCGTGTTCATTTCCTAGCACCTATAAGGCGGCTCACAAACCATCTGTAATTCCAGTTCCAGGGGTCTGATGCCCTTTTCTGTCCTCCGTGGAAACTAAGCATGGGTATAGTGTATAGGCATACATACAGGCAAATCATCAATACACATAAAATAAAATAAAATTTAAAGCTAAGGTTTTTTTTTTTGGAGACAACAGAAAGATGGATTTTGTTTTTTAATCCACTCATTCAGCCTGTTTCCATTGACTCACCTGTCTGTTTTTAGGACAATACCATCCTGTTTTCTGTAGTAGAGCTTGAAATCAGGGATGGTGATGCTCCAGCAGTTCATTGTTGTACAGGATTGCTTTTCTCATCCTGGGTTTTTTGTTATTCCATATGATGCTGATATTATCCTTTCAAGGTCTGTTAAGAATTGTGTTGGAATTTTGATGGGGATGGCATTGAATCTGCAGATTGCTTTAGGTAAGATGTCATTTTTACTAGGCTAATCCTACCTATCCATGAGCACGGAGCATCTTTCCATCTGCTGATAGCTTCTCCAATTCCTTTCTTCAAAGACTTGAAGTTCTTGTCATACAGATCTTCCACTTGCTTAGTTAGAGTTATTCCCAAGACATTTTACATTATTGTTTGTGGCTATTGTGAAAGGTGATGTTTCCCTGGTTCCTTTCTCAACCTTTTTATTGTTAATATGTAAAAGGGCTACTGATTTTTTAAGTTAACCTTGTATCCAGCCACTTCACTGCAGGTGTTTATCTGCTGTAGGAGTTCCCTGGTAGATTTTTTGGGGTTGCTCATGTTAACTATCATATCATCTGCGAATAGCGGTACTTTGACTTCTTTTCCAATTTGTATCCCCTTGATCTCCTTTTGTTGTCTTATTGCCCTAGTTAGAACCTCAAGTACTATATTGAGTAGATATGGAGGGAGTGGACAGCCTTGTCTTTTTCCTGTTGTTCCTGATTTTAGTGGAATTATTTTGAGTTTCTCTCCATTTAATTTGCAGTTGACTGCCGGTTTGCTGTATATTTCTCTTATTATATATAGAAATGTTTCTTTCTCTCTTTTTTTTTTTTTTTTTTTTAGTTTTTCAAGACAGGGTTTCTCTGTGGCTTTGAAGCCTGCGCTGGAACTAGCTCTTGTAGACCAGGCTGGTCTCGAACTCACAAAGATCCGCCTGCCTCTGCCTCCCGAGTGCTGGGATTAAAGGCGTGCATCACCACCGCCCAGCTAGGAATGTTTCTTGTATTCCTGATCTCTCCAAAACATTTATCATGAAGGGGTGTTGGATTTTGTCAAAGGCTTTTTTAGCATCTAATGAGACAATCATATGGATTTTTTTCCTTTCAGTTTGTTTATATGGTGAATTACACTGACAGATTTTCATATGTTGAGTCATCCCTGCATCTCTGCGATGAAGCACATTTGACCATAGTGGATCATCTTTTTGATGTGTTCTTGGATATGGTTTGCCAGTATCTTATTGAGTATTTTTGCATCAGTGTTCACGAAGGAAATTGGTCTGTAATTCTCTTTCTTTGTCGAGTCTTTGTGTGGTTTGGGTATCAGGGTAATTGTGGCCTCATAAAAAGAGTTTGGTAATGTTCCTTCTGTTTCTATTTTGTGGAACAATTTGAGTAGTACTAATATTCCTTCTGTTTCTATTTTGTGGAACAATTTGAGTAGTACTGGTATTAGCTCTTCTTTGAAAGACTGGTAGAATTCTGTGCTGAAACCATCTGGCCCTGGCTTTTTTAGGAGGAGTGGGTTGGGAGATTTTAATGACAACTTCAGTTTCCTCTGGGATAATAGGTCTATTTAAATTGTTTATCTGATCTTGATTTAATTTTGTTATGTGGCACCTTCCCAGAAAATTCTTCATTTCTTATATATTTTCAATTTTATGAACTATAGGTTTTTGAAGTGTCACCTAATGATTGTCTGGATTTCCTCAGTGTCTGTTGTTATGTCTCCTTTTTCATTTCTGATTTTGTTGATTTGCATATTCTCTTGGCCTTTTGGTTAGTTTGGGTAAGGGTTTGTGTATCTTGTTGATTTTCTCAAAGAACCAACTCTTTGTTTCATTGACTATTTGTATTGGTTTCTTTGTTTCTATTTTATTGATTTCAGCCCTGATTGATTATTTCCTGCCATCTGCTTGTCTTGGGTGTGTTTGCTTCTTTTGGTTTTAGAACTTTCAGATGTGCTGTCACGTTGCTAGTAAGAGATTTCTCCAAATTCTTTATGCAGGCACTTAATGCTATGAACTTTCCTCTTAACACTGCTTTTATTGTGTCCCGTATATCTGTGTATGTTGTGCATTCATTTTCATTGAAATCTAGAAAGTCTTTAATTTCTTTATTTCTTCCATGATCCAGTGGTAATTCAGTTGAGAGTTGCTCTGTTCCCATGAGTGTGTAGACTTTCTGTGTTATTGTTGAGCTCTAACTTTAATCCATGGTGATCTGATAAGATACAGGGGATTATTCCAATTTTCTGTTTCTGTTAAGACTTGATTGTGACCAAGTACATGGCCAGTTTTGGAGAACGTTCCATGAAGTGCTAAGAAGAAAGTATATTCTTTGTTGTTTGGGTGAAACGTTCTGTAAATATCTGTTAGGTCCATTTGAGTCGTAACTTCTGTCAGTTCCATTATTCTCTATTTAGTCTGTGTGATTGATCTGTCCCTTGGTGAGAATGGGGTGTTGAAGTTTCCCACTATTTATGTGTGGAGTTCGATATGTAATTTAGGCATTAGTAATGTTTCCTTTACAAATGTGGATGCCTTTGTATTTGGGTCATAAATGTTCAGAATAAGACCTCATTTTGGTTCATTTATCCTTTGATGAATATGAAATGTCCTTTTCCATTTCTTTTGATTAATTTTGGTTTGAAAACTATTTTGTTAGATATTCGGATAGCTATACCAGCTTGCTTCTTAGGTTTGATTGGGAAATCTTTTTCCAACCCTTTACTCTGAGATAATGTCTGGCTTTGATGTTGAGGTGTTTTTCCTGTATGCAGCAGAAGGATGAATCCTGTTTTTGTATCCATTCTGTTAGCCTGTGTCTTTTTATTGGTGCATTGGATCCATTGACATCAAGAGATATTACTGACCATTGATTGCTTTTATTTTTGGTGGTGGTGGTAATGGTGCTGGTGGTATGTGTGCATGTTTCCCTTCTTTGGGTTTTGCTGGTGTAAGATTATCTATTGCCTGTGTCTTCGTGGGTATAGCTAACTTCCTTGGGGTGGAGTTTTCTTTCTAGTACCTTCTGTAAGGCTGCATTTGACTAAATTTGACTTTGTCATGAAATATCTTATTTTCTCCACCTTTGGTGATTGAAGATTTTGCTGGATATAGTAATCTGGGCTGGTATCCATGATTTCTTAGAGTCTGTAAGAGGTCTGTCCAGGTTTTTCTGTCTTTTAGCGTCTCCATGAAGAAGTCAGGTATAATTCTGATAGGTCTGCCTTTATATGTTACTTGGCCTTTTTTCCTTGAAGCTTTTAATATTCTTTCTTTATTCTTTATGTTTAGCATTTTGATTATTATGTGGCAAGGGAAACTTTTTGTTCTGGTCCAGTCTATTTGGTATTCTGTAAGCTTCTTGTACTTTATAGGTATGTCCTTCTTCAGGATGGGAAAATTTTCTTCTATAATTTGTTGAACATAATTCCTGGACCTTTGAGCAGGATTCTTTTCCTTCTTCTATTCCTATTATTCTTAGGTTTGATTGTTGTGTGATATTTTTATTGTGTTCTGACAAATAAAGCTTTCTTGGAGTCAAAGGGCAGTTTAGTCACTAGCTGACCAAAATTAACTATAGAGATTTGGAGGACTGAGGACAGATAGGAGACAGGAAGTAGTAAGGTGGGGCTGAGAGAAAATCTTGGCCTTTTTGGAGGAAAGAACAGAAGAGATCGGAGGCAACTGGTGGCTGGTCCCCTGCTTCTCTGATCTTTCAGGCTCTTACCCTAATATCTGACTCCCTATTTTTATTTATTAATAATTAATATTGTAATAATAATTATTATGAATATTAGTACTAATAATTAGTTAAGGTTTCATCTGGCTCCAACGTGGGGCACAAATTCACAAGATAGCTACTTGTCCCTGGTTTTGCAGCTGCTACACCACTGGCTGGCTTTTCCTTTATTTCTCCAGGTCCTCTGAGTGAGTCTGGGATTTTCCTGTTATAGCCTCTTTACAACAGTCTCTGGCTGCCACCCAAACTCCACATACCCCAAACTCCAGAGGCACCTGGGCTCCAAATGCCACCAGATTTACCCACCCACTACCAGCTAGCTTTGCCCTCTAAATGTTTTGTGTTAGGGAATTTTTAGATTCATTTTTTAAGGGATTTTTTCATTTCCCCTTTAAGGACATCTATCATCTTCATAAAGTTATTTTTAAGGTTGTTTTCCTGTGCTTCCACTGCATTGGAATGTTCAGATCTTGCGGACATAGAGTAACTGGTTCTGGTACTTGGGTTCTGGTGCTACCATATTGCCCTTTCCGTTATTGGTTGTGTTCTTACAGTGGTGTCTAGGCACCTGTATTTGGGGTGGTTATAGGTCTAAGTGTTTATTCCTGTGTTTGTCTTTGTTGGATGGGTGTTTTGTTCCTTGGTTTCTCTTTCCTCTCTGGTCTTCTGGCCTAAGTGGCCAAGGGTTTTGGTGACTGGTGAGTTTTCAGGACCAGTAGGGTGTCTCTTTAGGGGCCTTGACCTGGCCTAGCCTTCAGTAAAGCCTGAGTCTTCTTCTGAGGTGCCCAGGATCAACCTGGCCTGTGGTAAAGCTGCTGAGGCTGTTCTTTCAAGTAGTGTGGACTGTACATGGGCCTATGGCTTCTGTTCTTCCAACTGGTGCAAACTGTGTCTGGGCCTATGAAATCTGCCAGGGTTCTGAGGAAGGTTGGCTACAGAGAAGATGATGAGATGGGAGGGACTGAGTCCTGATGTGGGTCTTGAGTGAGCAGAATCCAGGAGGTAGCGGCAGTTCAGCTGGCAAACAGGTCATTCACCAGTTCTGGCTTTTATGGCCCGGGCCTGCAGAGTAGAAGCTTTCTGGGGCTAGGGGGAAGGCCCAGAGAGGAGCTAGGGATGGGCTGGAATGATGTAGGCCTGGGGAAGGATCCCAGGGGACAGAATTCAGGGAGAGGTATACCAGAGTAGTGGGATTCCTGCAGAGTTGGGGGCAGGGCCCTGCAGTGGTGCCGGTGCTAAGAACTCTATGGCTAGTGACAGTCAGCCAATTGCTGACCCCGTTCTTTGATTTAGGGTGATTTTATTGGCACAATGGAATGGCACAATTCTCCCACAGCATTTCCTCTTTTTTTTGTCTAAAGAAAAAAGTTTTAACTCTAACATAGTAAAACTCTACAGAGTAAGAACTTTGTGTGTGTGTGTGTGTGTGTCGTGTGTGTGTGTACATTAAGTTTATAAATTTTGATATAATATTTATACCTTAGGAAAGTTTCAAAGAGTCAAAATAAAACCAAAGGATTATAAGATTAGTAGCAACAAACTCGTCCCTAGTTTTAGTTTTTTTTCTGTCCTATACCAGGTAGCTCTTCTGATATGAGACAGAGATTTTGGATTTTCCTTTAACAAACATGCTTGGGTTTAGTGAAGGAGAGAGCCATGTTGCAACTCCAAAGCCAGCTTTAATTTTTAATTGAGTTGAGACTACAAAAATACCATTTGTCTTATATGTCTGTAGAGAACAGTTGAGACAAATATTTGGAAAGATTTTGAGATTTTTTTTTTCCTATTAGAATTGTGCTATACCATTAGGCCAATTTGCTCTTTTTTGGGGGGCATTTTCTCTGGATGATTTGTCCTTCTTCAGATTTCTCATTTGTCCAGTGATCGTCAGATTTCTTAGTTGGATGCTTTTATTTTCTTGGAAAGCCAAAACAAAACCCTGCCCCAACCTTAACTTTGGGGAGTTTCTCTTCTTAGCAGGTTGAATGGTTACACTGTTTGATGAACTATTACTTCTCCTAGTCAAGTGGTTTTTCCTGTTCAAATCTAATCTTTATCAATCTTGATGGTATCCATAGCTTTTCTTTTCCTATGGAAACAAAAGCAAACCTCTTCTCCCATATAACACATATCCTGGTTTCCATTCTGAAGGCAGTACATCTTTGAAGTATACAGGCTGATTTAATTCAGCAGTTTTTTATACTATCCAATGTCTCTTTGCAATTGTCATTCCTTTCTCATTAGCATTTCTAAAATTTAGAGTTAATAAAACAGAGAGATGGCTCAGCATATCTAGTCATTTCTGAGTATCACTTCTATCTTGGAATTCTCACTGGTACTTTCTAAATATTTTATTGTTGTCTGTATTGGATTGTTCTTCCTTAAGTTCAAATGGTTTAATCTTCTCTTTGATCCAGTCTATTGGTGAGACTTCCCACAGAGTGAGACCCAAAAAATTAAAAACAAAATTCAGCAATTATGATTTTGAAAACCCAACTATTTTTTTAAAAGCAAAAAGCAGCCATACTATTTTCCTAAATGTTGCTCTTTTAAAAATTTCATTTAAATGCAGCACAGCAAAAGTCAATAATGGCATCCTGGCTATGAGAATAGGTGATAGAAACTGGCTAAGCAGTTTATGGCAGAAGACCCCAAAAGTGAAAGACCCGCTCCCCAAATAAACACCGAAGATGTCCTTGTCCCCTTTGACAGCTCCATCCTTGGAGGCCAAAGATACTGAACGTATTTAAGCCAAAATGTCTTTAGCTCTACCCAGGAGGCCAAGGATGCCAGAAAAGGGGTGTGGTCTGGTTTCTTGCTTTTCTTCCTAAATGAATACCTCTTTCCAGGTAACCATATGTAAGAATGTGAGTAAAACTGAGAGGTACCCAGACACCTTGTAATTGATGTAACTAACTGGTTCATACTCCCTCTCACCTTATCAAGTGAAGCCTTACTAAGTCAGCAGCCCTCAGTGGTACCCTATTCTCAGGGACCTGCTCCTGAACTACAGGGGCATCACCTGCGCTCTCTCTTAAACTCCCACCTAGAAGTCTATACTCAATTTCTTCCTAAAATTCAACCTCTGGGGACCATAAATTTCATTCTTCAAATTTGTGCAGTGAGGCCCTGAAAACCTCTGGCTCATTGTGAGTATGAGTACCCAGCACCCCAATTCCTGGGCAGAGTCAAGGAAGGGTCTGTCACTCTTAAGAATACCTTCAAAATTTCCTGTATCTCTGGGATACCTTTTGACATACTTACTGATTTTTTTTCATATTCAGTATTTTCTTTTCCAAGGGTCTCTCTGTCTCTGTCCCTGTCCTTATGTCTGTCTCCCTCTATTTCTGTCTCTCTGTCTCTCGTTCACACACATACACATACACACACATCACAAACATACACACACAAATGCACACACGCATACATTCTGTCTCTCTCTCTCTCTCTCTCTCACACACACACACACACACACACACACACACACACACTCACTAGGCTATTGCTCATTGCTCCTCAGGAAAAGTGAGAATACTCTGGCCCAGTGCACAGCTGTCAGTCAGTTGTGCCTCTAGAACAGAGTCCTACAAACTGGGAGCTGACAGTGAGCAGAATTCATAGGCTCCCAGTTCAGAAGGCTGAGAGGTCCAGCATCAAGGGGCTGGCGTCTGCCAATGGCCTCTTGTTGACTCATCACATGGTAGAAAGTCTGGAAGACAGAAGAGCAGCAAAGATTCAGGGCACCAAACTCCCTCCTGACCAACTCACCAATTTCCTCCTAGGAAACAATAACAACAACAAAAACTTTTAGGGAGGGGAGGTACCAAAATTCTTTATTTAGAGAAATGGTACAAATTAAAGAACTTAAGTGGATGTTTTGGTGCAACCTATAGAAAAGATAAAGGCAGACCAACATGCACGCACTGCCTCGGTAAAGTCACTTGTGGCTTTGGGGAAGTCAGATTAGCTCTCATTACTGTGTCCCAGGGTGTGCTTGTCAAAGAGATATTCTGCTATGCCAGTGTTAGGGGCTCCCATTTTGCGCAAATTGGTCACATGGTACCCAGTTCCTTGATGGATTTCACCTGCTCGTTCAGGTAAGGCGTCTCAATGAAGTCACACAAGTGGGGGTCATTTTTGTCAGCAGCCAGTTTGTGCAGTTCCAGTAGTGACTGATTCACACTCTTTTCCAGGTGCAATGAACACTCCATTGCATTCAGCCCGTTCTCCCAGTCATCACGGTCTGGTTTCTTGATATCTTGCAGGAAGATATGGCCGCCTCGTTCGTTCTGCAGCTTCGTCAGTTTCTCAGCGTGTTCCCTCTTCTCATGAGATTGGTGGAGAAAATATTTGGCAAAGTTCCTCAGAGCCACAGCATCCCAGTCGAAGTAGCAATACATAGACAGGTAGACGTAGGAGGCATACAGTTCCAGGTTGATCTGGCGATTGATGGCAGCCTCCGAGTCCTGGTGGTAGTTCTGGCGCACTTGTGAGAGAGACGCGGTGGTCATGGCTGGGCAAGGCACCGTGGCGACGCTGGAGCGGCGGAGCAATGTTGAAGCAGGAAACCGCGGCAACTCTGGGTGAGAACGTCTCCTGATTATCTCTTTAAAAAGCTTTGTTTTAACGATGTCACAATGCTTGCGTTTCAACACGAGGTTTTTTGTCTATGATTGGGTCTTCCTGTGTTGCCCGGTCTGGCTTTCAGCTCCTGTTTCCAGGTGACCTTTCTACTTTCGCTTCTTGAATAGCTTTGAGCGGAGGCATATGGCACCATGTTGGGGCTCTGTGTGAGTGGAAGACTCACTCAAACCATAGCAACCAACCCTCCCTATAGTACCGAAGATTCCCTGACCTAATACGGTGAGGACCTAGAGAATGTGATGAGACAAGGCCTCAGGGAGAGGAGCATGTGGCTGTAGCCCAGGCAGCCAGCCCTTCCAACAACTTCCCTGAGGCAAGAGAAAGCAGGCTATGGGCCACACAGCTAATGTCCTGGGAGCAGATGTGTCCCCAGCTGAAGGTGCCAGAAGGCAACAACCGACACCTTAACAGCACTTGCCAGAGGCAAAGAGCAGAGCCCTGGCTGAACCTAGCTTTAGTGAGATTTGTTTCCAGCGCTCTACAGAAATGAGCTTGAAATAGGAGCTACACTGTGAAGCTTCTTGAATGTATGCTTGACAGTCCCTGAACCACACCGCCTGACTGCCTGTCGTCCTGCCAGGGTTCATTTGAAGGTCCCAGGCAGCTGAGGGAAGGTGTGTGTGTGTGTGTGTGTGTGTGTGTGTGTGTGTGTGTGTGTGTGTGTGTGTGTGTGTGTGTGTTCAGAGCCCTTCAAACTGGCCTTGTTTTGATTTGAGAGCTTTCTCTCAGCAACACTGACCCCTGACCTCTTGCCCTCACTGTCTCCGGCACAGCAGTTCTCTGATCATCTCACTTGACAGCTTGGCCTACCTTACAGCTATCACCCTCGCCTCCTCCCTGGACAGGGTTGGTGTCCATATATGACCATGGATGACCAAAACACAAAGAACACCTTGTCTTTGGGGTCAGTGTGTGGCCTGCTTGCTCATAGGTATTAGTAACTGCCTTTTCATAAACCTACGTACACGTACACATATAGCAACAGTTGCCATGTGTCATCTTAGAAGGCTTAAAAGAGGGTTTTGTTTTGCTTTGTTTTTTGGGGGGGGGTAGGGGGACGGCTGGGCAGTTGTGGTGCATTCCTTTAATCCCAGCACTTGGGAAGCAGAGGCAGATAGATCTCAGTGAGTCTGAGACCAGCCTGGTCTACAGAGTGAATTCCAGGACAGCCAGAGCTACACAGAGAAACCCTGTCTCAAAAACAAACAAAACCCAAAAAAGAACATTTCTTTTTAAAATGTGACCCAGCCGGACAAGGTGGTGCACACCTTTAATCTCAGTCCTCAGGAGCAGAGGCAGGAGGATTGTTGTGAGCTTGAAGCCAGCCTGCTCTATACAGTGAGTTCTAGGCCAGTCAGGGCTTCAAAGGCAGAACTTCTCTCTCTCTCAAAAAAAGTGTGGACCAAAGGAGTTCAAACTGTTCACGTTTAAGATATCTACTATGGCGTTATTAAACTCTGATCATTTAATAAACAGTGACTGCTGATTCAACAAAAGAAATAGTTTCTTTTTCCTCTTTTGAGGACAGTGCTTTGAGGCACTCAGAATGGTCCAGCGTTTGACATACTGTTGTAGGCTTTCCTACAATACAGCCTCTAACAAACCTAGGCCATCTCGAACCCCTGGTAATAGGATTGTTTACCTTTACACAAAGAAGGTTGAGAAAGCACCTGGTCCATGTGGTGTGCGCCCAGGCAGACTCCCTGAAGTCCGGATGATAGTGTCTAAACTAAAGAGGCAGTCATCAGCACCTACTGTGACCCCACGTGTCCTCAGGGTACCTGTCACAGGACAGGGTGTGCTTTCTCACTGAGCAGGAAACGGTTGTGAAAGTGTTGAAGGCACAAACACAGAATCGGCTTTTTGTAAGTTAAGAAAAAATGGGCAGTGGGGTGTCGTGGGGCTGGAGAGGGGTGGTTGCTTGGGACTTATGGCGACTGCAGGGATGATCTGTGGCATCTGTGGGACTTCACTGACGGGCTCAGCCGCACATTGTGCTCAGCTCCTTAGTCTCCCATTCACTCCTGTCCAGTTAGCGCGTAGCCAGTCAAGTGGTGGATATTAAAGTGGATGAAATAGAGCTGGTGAAGTGACTTAGGGGTTAAAGCCACTTGCCCCAGGTCTGATGACCTGAGTTTGAGCCTTCGGACCCACATGGCAGAAAGGAGAAAACCCATTTCCTCAAGTTGTCCTGACAGCCACATGAGCACTGGTACTTGTACCCCCCTACACCAATGCACAAACGAATTAATAAATAGAACTTGAAAAATGAACGGACCAGAACTCATGTGGGCATTGTTTCCGCTGACAGTAAAATTGATGCCTAAAAATTTACCTCACCTGTAAGTTCCTCTTTATAAACGTCTTCGAGATGATTTGACATCTAAGAAACCTATACGAGAATCTTTAAAATTCTGATATCCACACCCATGCGCAAAGGAGTTCTGTTTTCCCAACGTGTATCCAAGGCCACGCTTAAGTTTGCTCGACTCTGAGTGCTTGTTGAGAGTCAACTGGATTGGCTGTAAATGTAGCCGTGTAGCCTAGTCCTGTGCCCAGTGGATGGTAGCCACACAGAGACTCCTAGTGCCTCTCTGTGCGGACCATCAACCCCGAGCCAGGCCACGCTCGAGCAAAAGTTAACACAGTGTTTCTTAAGGTAAGTGTCGGGGCCCGGTTATTTCTCTCTACCAGACCCCAACATAAACTATCTCTTCCTCTATGGACCAGCGTGGAGGTGGGAGAATAAAGACACGACTCACATGGCTTTATCGGGAGGGAGCTTCTCAGTGGTCCCTCATGAAGTCCTGAGTTCACATCCTGAGGATTCTTCTCGCTTTATTCTCCAAACAGCTTTTATACCAAAATATAAACCGAGGGGTAAATACATTAGCATTTTATCTCCTAGGCAACAAGGTGAATGACTTTTATGCACATCCACAACTACCTGTGTGCTCTGAATGCTAGCTGTCATGTAGGTTTGAATTAACATCTTTATCAGGCATCCTCCAAATTACAAAGAAGGGAGCAAAACAACATCCTGACCCTTTGTTGGGTAGTGACAGCCTGTCTGGAAGGTCACCTGACCATCTCAGGTGTGGCCTATGGCTTTAGAGCCTGGCTGCCACGTCATATAAAAATATGGGCCTACGGTAAGAAACGATGTAAGGCTTTAGAAAAGTGATGGTAAGTTGGGGCAGTAGGCACCGAGCACGTGGTACCCCAATTTCTTTTCTGACTCAAGGCAGGCATCACTATCTGATCACGGGCCTTTGCCACGGAACCTGGCTCAGCCGTGGAATCTTAGTGAAATATATAACCGTTTACCACCTCCCGGCCAGGAGAAAGAGGCTGGGAGGGAAGAACCTTTCTTCTTTTGTTTCAAGGCAAGGTTGCGGAGTTTTCGGGTGTCGTTAAATTCCACTGAACCTGTGTTAACCCACGTCTGAAATAGAGACTGCATTTCATAGGACCATCCCATACAGTTATTATGGGACAGAGAGGAATGAGGCGTGTTGGGAGAGGGAGCAGAACAGGGCTCTCCTGGGAGAGCAGTGAGAGCCCCATCACTCACAAAAAACCCAAAGGCCCACCTCTGCCTGCAAGAGAGTCCCGCTAAGGCATGCTTAAGACAGACGCAATCTGGACTGGGTTTGGGAGCTCTGGTTTTTTTTTTTTTGGTTTGGTTTTTTTGAAACAGAGCCCTAGCTTATGAACCATGCTGGCCTCACACTCGCTATTGTCCTCTTGCCTCTGCCTCCAGCTAGGATCTTACCTCAAAAGGACTTTTTTTGAGCCATGAGATGGCTCAACAGGTAAAGGCACTTGCTGAACAAACGTGAGAGCCTGAGTTCAGGCCCCAGAACTCAGTGGTAGTATGACGTACCTTGCCCACCCCGTTCAACTAAAATAAAAAAATAAAAATAAAAAGTGAATGCAGTAACATTTAAAAAAGGGTTTTCTTCTTACAAATAAGGAAGAAAAAAGGAGAGGAGAAAGCACAGTGAGAGAGAAGGGGAAGAAGGAAACACAGCCTGGAGGCAGAGACACCGGGTAAGGCTGCAGGTCCAGTTAGGCCTCTTGCTCAGCATGCAGTTTGCAGTGGGTTCCTAGGCTTCTGTAGGCTCCACAGTCTCACTCACCTGGCAGGACAGCCAACATCCACCCGTCAGGGTTCCTGGAGGTGTAACATGACTTCACTTTTATAAGAAGGACCAATGCCAAGCTGGGCACATAGGAAGGGTTTAGCGAACTCAGCAACTTGACCCTGCCCAGCCTCACAACGGCAGGAAGTGGATTTCTCATTCATCTATCCATCCTTTCAGCTCCAGTGAGCATCCCCACTTTGTGCTGAGCAGGAGAGGGAATGTGTCGAGAGTAAACACCTTTTTGATCTAGGACCATCAGGAGGCCAAAGATGGCCATTTTGCATAGTGTGAGTGGAGGCCTCCTTCATCATTCAGACTTCTCCCACAGTTTTACCCCATTCGCTTTCAAGGGCACCTTTCCATACAACCTGGACATGCACCCCAGAGGAACAGGTAGGCCTCCCTGGCGTACGGTGGGTGTGGGCTCACAGAAGGAGCTCTGTGTGCCCTGTACTGAGGCCGGAACAGGACTGGAGGGGTCCTACCTTTCCTAGAGAAGTAACCTGGACGCCAGCAGTTCTAGAGTATCCTGACTGGCTCTTCTCTGCAAGAGAGTCCTTGTTAGTGCTGGCTCCACGTGCTCTTATTAGGTGAACCCCAATAGTGCTCACTCTTTCTGTGACACTTTTCAGACTGGGGCCTGAAATATAATCACCCTGATGCATTGGCTTAGTCCCTTAACCATCCCTACTTGCCCCAAATGGGGCTCCAGGCACTGACTCAGAGCCCTTTGCGCCACAATCTTCTGCCTCCGGGACATTCTCACTGACCTTAGCTTGTTCAGTTTCCATGCTGGGATCCGAGACCCATAGCCCTGTATTTACTTTAGGAACAATGGCCCAGTGTTGGGTAACTCAGTGCTTGCAATGACTTTGTAACTTTTTTGAGTAGTGAGCACTGACTGCATTTAATCCCCAGTCAGGCTCCTAGCAGGTCCACACATCCCAGGATTTTCACGGAGGTAGCCCACACTTACAACTGAAAACTTATTCAGAATATTGCGAGGTGTTTTTTGCTCTGCAATTTTTAAAAACGTTTATTTAGAAAGGGAGGCTATGTGTGTTCCCTGGCACACACAGGAGGGCAACTTGTACAAGTCGGTTCTCTCCTTCCAACATGTGGGGTCTGGAGATCCAACCACGGCTATTTCCTTATCCACTGAGTCATCTAACCAGCCCCTATGCGATTTTTTAAAAATAGCTCAATTGCAAGGTTCTTCAGTGTGAACTACAAAGATGACAACATCATGTCACAATGGTCGAAGGTTGGTCATCACTCCCCATCTGCCATATGGTGGAGTGAGTGAGGGAGAGCTTCCCTCCCCGTCACCCATCCCTCACTGCCTGTAGTGAATAGAAGAGCTGGCCTTGCCCCTCACCAGCTGCAGCACTCCAGGGAATGGGCTCTGCACCTCGCCTGGGCAACAGAGTAGGGCTGATCCTCTTGGGGGTGCAGAGCAGGAGGGCTGACCACCCCCATCTGCCATGTGGTGGCATCTATGAGGAAAAGATGCCCCCACTCAGGCCTTGTTACCTACAGCAGGCAGGAGAGCTGGTCTCAGTAGCATAAGAGCAGGAGAGCTGGCCCTGGTAGTGTGGGTGCGGGTAAGCCAGTCCCAGGTGCATGACAGCAAAACTGGCCCTGTTCCTTGCTGCAGTGGGTGAGCTAGCCAGGGCAGTGCTGGAGACCTCATCCTGGTGGTGTCAATGAGGGAAAGCTGGCAAGTTGACCAATCCAGCTACCACCCATGTTGTTGGAGGCTGCCTGTTTGTTCCCAGACACTCTGACCCGAAATAGCCACACGGAAACTGTATTAATTAAATTACTGCTTGGCCTATTAGCTCTAGCTTTTTATTGGCTAGGTTTTACATCCTAAACTAGCCCATCTCTATTAATCTGTGTATCACCACATGGCTGTGGCTTACCAGGTGAAGTTCCATCCCCAGTGTCCGTCTCCAGCGGAACTACCTGGTGTCTCCTGATTCTTCCTTATTTTTCCCAGCACTCAGTATAGTTTTCCCTACCTCTATTCTGTCCTATCAGAGGCCCAAGACAGTCATAGTTAACCAATGGTATTCACAGCATACAGAGGAGAATTCCACATCACCTCCCTTTTTCTGTTTAAATAAAAAGGAAGGTTTTAACTTTAACATAGTAATTACATATCACAAAACAGTTATCAAGCAAGAATTACAGTTATAATATTTATATCTACTTTATATTTTATCATAACTAGAGAAAACTATAACTATTCTTCAACTCCATCAAAGACTCCAGAAGGATATAATATTACCTAAGTAAACAGGAAATACATTGTAAGCAACTTCTAAAACTCTAGAATTGCCAGAGACATCTCACTGCCTGGACAGTCACCCAAAGTTCTTCTGTACCATTGGGACATCCATCTTCAGCCCACAGGCCCATAGCATCCAGCAGACTTTTCCATGAAGCAGGAAATTTCAAAGACAGTTCTGCCTATATTGGCAGTTTGCCAGTCATATTTTTCTGTGTCCTGAAGAATATCTAGCAGACTCTTTCAAGAAGCAGGAACCCTGAAGGATCATCTCACCTTTAGGCAAGTTTAGCAGTCATTTCTCTGTGGGTCCTGCATGTCCAGTTCATACAGCATAGCATCAAGCAGTCTAGGCAAGAGCAGTTTCTTATCTAAATAGCTAGCAAACTCCATAATGAGCCTCTTCGATGCCCATCTTCCTCTTGAAGTAATTGGTGCTGCCAGGAGCAGATGTGTCTCATTGTCATAAAAATTCCTAAGTTTTGAAACATTTTAAATGCCATATTCTGTAGTCTTTGAAAGATTTGAAGAATGTCTAACCATCTGAAATACATCTTTTTACATCTAGAAAAATCTAACATGACTACAAGCTTGACTGTTATAGATGATTATCTATTAGCCTATATTTCTTAATTATACATTGCATTTTTTTGATGTTTGTCATGGGGAAATGTTTATTTTGGAATTATTTTAGTTTAGAAATACAAAACCTCTTGGGGAGGGGAAAAGGAAAGAAAAACACAAAGTATACAGGAAACTTTTTACTTCATAAGCTTCTCACACCCTCATTTGCTCCTAGTTCTCATGAAGAGAAAGCACTCAGCCACCCACAATAATGTTATTAATAGGAATATGGATCAGTTTCACCAAGAAGCCAATATACATTGCATTTTTAAATGAGCTGCACAAACACAATACCTTAATCAAGGGCAGAAATATACATATAACAATATTGATCTTAAATTTCTGTCAATAAACCAAGATCCATACCAGTGCAAATCTTTATAACATATCCCCCTTTAAATGTAAACAAACATTTATAAACAATATTTGGGAATTTGGGCATAGTTCTCTCCAAACTTCTTTCTACTGTTTATTGGACAAAGTAATTTTGGGGGGTGTTTACGGTGACCTTCAGGGGGTCTTGGTTCATAAAAGCACATTCATCTGGAATTAATCCACAGGTTCTTATCTTCTGTGAAAACAAAAGCAGAACCTCTTTTCCAAAGCAACATATCCTTAGACTCAAATTCTGAAGTCAAGATACCTTTATGTTGGTTTAACTTCGCAGTTCATACAATGAAATGTCTCCATTAACATAGCTCTTTAACAGTCAAAAAATTCAAAGAAAACATAATAATATACATAATCCATACTCTGTGTATTCTATCTTTACATGACTTATTTTTCTTACTCTATTACTTTTTATACAAGTTTAATATTTATTTTATTATCTTTACTCCTTTAATCTAGGATTGTCTGTACTCTTTTATATTACATTTACTGTCTCTTTACTCTTTTTCCTCTCTCTCCCGAGCATACATACATTTTTTAAACACTGTGTCTTATTTAAAGGTCTTTGTATCTGAACCTGTACTATTGTGTATCTGAAATCCGTTTCTGCAGAAGCTCTTCTTAAAATGCTAAACCACAACCAAGGCTGCTTTGCCTTTTGGCTCCACCCAGTGCAACATGTCGGAGGTATGTTCACTACCTCTGCAAGCTACGCACACTGCCCCAGTTCCAAGTATGCAGCAGGTCTATATCATGCCATTAAGCAGTTTGTAACACGTTGCTCACAAGCCCCATTTAAATGCTCAGTCTCCTAAAAGAGCCAGAGTTCATGCTGGCAGCATGGCCCAGGAAGCCACCATTTTGAAACCATGCTTTTTTTTTTTGCTACCGCTGAATCAGGAAGACCTCTTTTAAAGGAATCACGCCTCTGCTTGCTTCTAGCAAGCAGAACAAGAAGCTGCATTAAACTCTGTTTTTTGTATCTAGAATTCCTTTTCAAGCTCCCTCAGGTTTTATGTGTATTTAGCTAGCACAAGTTGGAGCACTAGTTTGTTGTTGGAGACTGCCTGTTTGTTCTCCGACGCCCTGACCTGTATTAATTAAATCATTGCTTGGCCTGTTAGCTCTAGCTTCTTATTGGCTAGGTCTTACATCCTAAACTAGCCCATCTCCATTCATCTGTGTATCGCCACATGGCTAGGCCTTACTGGGTAAAGTTCTATCCCCAGTGTTCATCTCCAGTGGGGCTATATAGTATCTCCTGACTCTGCCTTCTTTCTCTCAGTATTCAGTTTAGTTTTCCCTGCCTAGCTCTGTTCTGCCCTGCTATAGACTCAAAGTAGTTTCTTTATTCATTAACCAATAAAAGCAACACATATACTGAAGGACTTTCCACACCACACCCAGGCCCAGAACCAGGGCTATGAATTAGCTCACCCCAACATCTACCTCGTCTATGAACTGCTGGAGCATGTGCAGGGGCTGGACCTGCAGATCCAGAGCTGCAGGATGGCTCCACAACACAAGGCAATAACAGGATATCCAAAAGGAGTTCCCATGAGGACCGAGTATAAAGGGTGCAGCAGAAGACAGAGGCCTTGAACCACACCAACGACTCATTGCAGTAAACACTTGCAAGTAAGGACGTACGGACTCAAGGGTTTACTGTGTGACTCACTGTATCACACTACAGCTTCCATGATGAGACTTTTCTTTTTTTCTTCTTCCTTTCTTTCTCTTATTATTTTTTTTGTGGGAGGTATGTTAGTTGGTTGTTTTTGTTCTTTGGATTTTATTTTAAATTTTCTTTTATTTTGGGGGAAGGTTGCAAGGGCAGAGGGCAGATATGAAGGGGAGGGAAGATGAATGAGATCCGGATGCATGATGTAAACCCACAAAGAAGCAATAAAAAAAATTGTTGACATATGCTTGCTTAGTTTATCCCTCCCAAAAGATGCTCTTACTGGCACAGCTTCTTGGAAATATAACTATTGTCCTCGTCTGTCTGTCTGTCCATCTGTCATGTCATGCTGCAATGCAAACCTGAACAGGCCTTGTATATGCTCGACAGTGCTTCTGTCTATAACCACACTCTATCTTTGTCCCCGTAGGCAGAGGGGTGGTGATAGATTCCCACTGTGGCTAGCCTTGGCTGCTTCATGCTTCACCATCATCCCTGCCCACCCCTTTGTAAGTAGTGGCTTTCATATCTTTTGTAAGGGCACCATCTATTTCCAGCCAGAATCCTGGCTAATGCTGACAGCATATGGAAAAGAAAAGTTGTTTTCCTTCTAGTGTGTATTTGACAGACATAAGCATAGGCTGTCTTTTCCAATCCATCTCCAGAGACACGTTACCCACAGAAGCTGTTTGCTCCCCCTCTCAGCTCACTGTCCTAACCCGGGGACAGTGCTACTGAATGTAGCCCCCTGACCCACATCAGAGCCACCCCCTTGGGGGTTTATTAGGAGTACACATTTCTGGGCATTCAACATCTGCCAACTCTCTACAGAAAAGGTTCTGGGATCTGTTTCTATAAACTTTCCAGGTGAAAACAACTTCATGGGGAATCTAGTGTAATGATACCTTGTTTGTGTTGGCACACTGAAGAAAAGAACAAACCCTGGGAGCGCACTCTACCTTCTTCCCTTCTCCTAAAGCAGGATATAGATGTCTGTCCCTGCACCTCCTGTACCTGGATGATTGCCCAAGGCCCAGAGCTAAGAGTTGGTCTTCAGGTATGTTTGCACAAACAACCTCAAACAATTCTTTCCCCATGTGTTTCTCGTCTCTGTCCTACAATGTCCCACCTCTCGAGGCCAGCTTTCACATTTTGGGGAAGCCCCTTGTGGATAAAAGCATTAACACTGATAAAGGGGATGTCTTCTCTCCTGTCATATAATTTTTGTCAGCTTAATAGAGCCCCCCTCTCCTGGCCACGAAACCACTAGACTAAGAAGTTTCCCTTTTCCTACACTCTGAAAGAGGGAAGGATTACTCTTTGGGTTACAAAACTCCGCCTCAGGGTGATGAACACAATCCCTCTGTTGCTCGTCCAAAGCCTTTCTTAGTTTTCTTGTTTCAAAAAGCAGATTTGAGATGGCTTAACGAGGCATACATAATACAAGGTTAAAAAACAAACGGCGGCCAGTGAGGTGACTAACTGTAAAGGTACCTGCCCCAGCAAGCGTGGGTTCCAACCCTGGAGCCAGTGAAAGGCGGAGAGAACTGACTGACTTGGCTGTTGTCTGTTGTCGCTTGTCCAACCTCCACACACCTCCTGGCTGCACCCTCCATGAAGAGTTCTAAAAATAAAACAATGAAAAACAAAGCCCTAAGATTTGCAAGCTATTAATTTCAAACACTCTTCTTTGACCAGCTTCTTTCTGACTTCAGTGTTGGAGCATATGAAAACCTGCCGCTTACCCATGCTGGAAACACATCCAAAGGAAGGCTTATAAACTTAATGTCCTTTAAGCCCAGCACCTGGGAGGCAGGAGTAAGTGGATCTCTGTGAGTTGGAGGCCAGCCTGGTCTACAGAGCTAGTTCCAGGACAGCCAAAGATACCCAGAGAAACCCTGTCTCAAAACAAACGAACAAAAAACAAAAACAAAAAAAGAAAAGTGAGATGAAGTAGCAACATTTGATCTAAAATTGATCACAAAGCAGTATTAACAACTCGCTCATAAACAAATTAGGGGAGTTTTCTGTTTCCTAGTTAGTCAGCAGCTCTGCTCTGCTGTTAAAGACATGTCATCTTTCTGAAGAAGCTCTGTTTTGTTTGATTGGGGTGGGAATGGCCTCAAACTTACTGTGTAGTCAGAACTGGCTTGAACTTGTCACCTTTTCCTCCTGAATGCTAGCTAGTAACTGCCTCAGTCCGCAGCCAGGCCTTGGCTATAGAGGGTTCTTTAACACGTGTGAAATGACTAGTTCTGCTTTTGTGGACTGCTTCTGGATGTCTTCTCAGTCTTCCTTCTCTTCCTTGTCCCCCTCCTCATCTTCATCTTCTTCTAACTCTTGCTTGTGGGACACAGGGCCTCTCTCCCAACTCAGAGTCCTTGAACTCAGGATCCTCCTGCAGCAGCCTCCCTACTGCTGGGATTGCCAGTGTCATTTCTGTTTTTTGTTTTTTCTTTTTCTTTTCATTCTCTGACTCGAGAAAGAGAAAATGTATTGATATGTCTTCAGATAATGTGATTTATTAATTTATAAAAGGGCAGAACAGATTGATAAGCATTTGGTTGAAAAAAAGCAGGCTAATAGAAATGCAGAAGGCGAATGGATGAGGAAAGATGAGTCGGTGGTAAGATCATTAAAACACAGTTCATAAAGTGCTATGTAATTACTGACGTCAAGCTCGGAGCTGGCCTTGAGCTTTGGAGCAGAAGGAACAAGGAAGGGAACAAACCAATCATAAGATTCATTCTATGCACAAATTAGAAACACCTCAGAGACTTTGCTTGACATGTCTGACACATGTCCTGAGGGACCTGCAAGAGGTCTCCCCACTCTGGCGTTGGTACTTCCTCCTCGCCGATGTGTGGATGGATGTGATGTTCCAGACTCTAACGTCCTCCCATAGTCCACGGCAAGGGCATGGATAGGCACGGTGTTGAGATCACCCTGCCTCTGAGCTGTAAGACCTGTTTTCTAAAGCACCAATCACAAGGGCGTGTGTGTCCCTTTAGATAACTTGAGAAACATGACAAAATTATGATTACCTAGGTGCCACTCAGATTAACAGAACATAGACCATTACTAGTATGGGGCTCTGTTTAGTCTTAGACACAGTGGGAATAGAAAAGTGCTGACAGCTGGGTCCCTGGGATGATTACCCTTGACCTTGAATCAGTCACCTGGTCAGGGCGCACTCTCCCCGCCCAGCATCTTGGGCTTAGGGATTCTGTATTACAAACAAGAGCTCCAGGGCCTGTCCACGTGGTGGAGTCACAGACATTGATCCACTGAGCTTACAGAGGGAAGATGTGGATTCCAATCTGCCCTGCCCCCTCCCCACCCAGCAGCCTGCTCCAGGCTCTTGAGCACTGTGGTTTGCTTTCTTCATTGGCAAAATGGTTAGAAAAACGATTAGGCTATATGAACATCTCAAGATGACTCACGGATTCTCAATCGAGTCCCAAATAGAGAAGAGCTCCATAGGTCAGGGGCTGGATCCCATTCATTGTTGCATTTCCAGTTCATAGATCAATGGGACACATTGTAGACCGGAAATGACTCATTTGGGAAAGCAGACTGAAAAGGATTAAGTACATTTGCGGCCACTAAGTATGAAGTTTTACTGAGGTGTGAGGGGAAGGACTGAAACCCATGTGTTCTCATTAATATCCTGAAATCCTGGGTTCATTTTCTTCACATTGTCTTGGTGAGTACAATGGATGCATTTGATCTTAGCGCACGGGAGACGAGCGTTCTTTGGCCTGTTTTCTCCCCTCTTGTATCAGAATGTGGGTGGGTTTACACGTGATTTGGCTAGAAGACATTTAAACTAATGCATACTAAGCATAAAAACTTCTGTAGCAACCCAAGGTGTCAAAGGTCAGCAGACTGACCTATCTTTTATAACACACGTGGTTCTCAAGTAAACATGTTGTAACACCATGGGATTAATTTTTTAATATGCCATTTTAATTTATTCTTTGAGAACGTCATTTATGCATATAATGTATTTCAATCATACTCCCCCCCCATTCTCCTTTCTAACTCCTTCCAGAGTCTCCCCTCATGTATCCCTCCCTACATCGTGTCTTATTCTAACTTCTTAAAAACTTTAGAGCACACTGAGCCTACCTGGTACTGTCCATGTGTGCAGGGGCGTGGGGCCGTTATTTCAGGATGGGCAACCTAGCAGAGACACACCTCTACAGAAAACCAGCTCTCCCTCTCCTGGCAGTCATCAATTGCCAAGAGTTCCTCTAGGAGTGGGAGCTTGTATGCCCCTCCTCCATCTGAAAGCATAGGTTTTCTTTTTCTTTTTTTTTTAAATTTTTTTCTTTTATATTTATTTATTTATTATGTATACAATATTCTGTCTGCATGTCTGCCTACAGGCCAGAAGCCGGCACCAGACTTCATTACAGATGGTTGTGAGCCACCATGTGGTTGCTGGGAATTGAACTCAGAACCTTTGCAAGAGCAGGCAATGCCCTTAACCTCTGAGCCATCTCTCCAGCCCTGAAAGCATGGGTTTTATTAACTAAGAACAACAGTCATTTAAAACCTGGGTATCCCTTAGTAATAGACTTTTTTTTTTTTTTTTTTAGAGACAAGGCCTGACCTCAGGCTGACCTCAAACTCGAGGCTGAGGATGACCTTGAACTTTTGATCCTCCTGCTTCTACCTCCCAAGTGTTAGAATTACAGGCACGTGCACCATCGTTAGCTAGAAATATCACCTTGCAAATAGCAACCATACCATAGCCTTGTTTATGTGAAATGTCCGTGATTAGTATACACAAAACCTTATTTAGATAGGGGATGTGGAAGAGTAAGGGCTGGATCAAGGGCTGGGCGGGGGCTTGGCATTATTGCTGACCTTGGAACTCAGTGTGTTCCTTGGCTGAATCAGTTCCTCTCCCCAGGCCCTAGGGAGTCTCTGAGACGGGGCCAGATGGTTATCTTTAATGTCTGTTCACTCTCTCACAGGCTTGGAGTGTCTGATCACAAACTGTCTGGTAGAATTCAGCTACCAACAACTTCCAAATACTAGCAGGCATTTGGGGGGTGGAGTGGAGGCAGAAAAAGGTCATGTAGTTCAGTGGTTAAGAGTTCGGCGCTAAACATAAAAACAAAACAGCTTACAATTCCCATATCCACATGGAAATCGGAAACGTGAATCACTGACAAAAACCACCGGTGAGCCTGTCTTTCTACGATTCCTTATATCACAGTCTGTGGGTTTCCTGCAATGACTAAAACGACCACAACCTTGATGCTTAAGATACAGATGTGTATGCGTCGCTATACAATGGCTGGCAGGACTCAGGACACAGAGGAGAGAGTCTGTTTTCTTCTTTCCAGGTCCAGGAGGCTGACTGTTTCCCCCATAACTGACTGACTGGGTCCCCCATGACTGGTTGACTGGTATCTCCATAACTGGGATCCCAATAACTGGCTGACCAGGTCCCCCATAACTGGCTGACTGGGTCCTCCATAGCTGGTTGACTGGGTCCCCCATAACTAGCTGGCTGTGTTCCCCATAACTGGCTGTCTGTGTCCCCCATAACTGGCTGGCTGTGTCCCAAGTCACCTAGCCTCTTCTTCCATCCCTCACCCCCCTGCCTCTTGCTTCTAAGAACTCTCAGGTACCCTACCCTGGGGGATCCATTATAATCTCCACATCAAGGTCTAGGTAGCCAGTTAGAAGTTGTCAGCAGGAAATGGACCCCTCCCTCATAATCAACAGGTGTGAAACTTAAATTACTGGTCTGAGGACTTGACTCATACCTTGGCCACAAGAGGGCATGTGCAATCTTGAACTCATACCCAGAAGTAGCTCCCTAACCCTGGCCAGCACTAGGAAGCTAAGCCTTTTATAAGAGTATTACAGAGCCAGGGGCTCTCTGATAAGTAAGAGAGATATCCTATCGACTTCTTGTGTAAGTCTACCCAAGCAGGCCTGGCAATGGCTCACATGGCATAGAGACCCTTGGGGGGAAAGCTGCTTGCTCCAGAGACCACGGATTTCGGTTCCTTGGCCTGCCGGGTCTCCCTCACTTCCCTACTTGAGATACTATATGCCTCGGTTCTCTTGCTCTTGCTACCCATGCTAACCTGTCCTTTTCTAAAGGGGCCAGGAGTGATTTACGCTCATGTAATATTCCCTGGTGATCCGTATTGCCATGGGATAAGGCCAATGCATTGGATTAAACTAGTCAATACTGGATTAAAGCAGTATTATTGAACCTCAAATGGTGTGTTCTTTTGTTTCTGAGGCACTCATTTGGTGTGATGAGAGCCCCTGGATCCTGAGGAGAGCTTAAAAATGTCCCTGTGGTCACTTGCCTCCCATACGTCATGACCAGGATGTGATTTTCCTTTTTGGTTTTCCCGCGCATCACTTCAGAACCATGGGAAGGAAATTCATAGCATACCTTAGAGAAGCAGTTGTACATTTACTGTGTTCCAACCAAATAAGATGAGTGACTGTGTGAAACTTGGTTTCTGCCAGCCAAGAAAATTCTGGAGACAGGTAAGTCATATTACACTTGGTTTCCAGGCTGCAGAGTGAAGGCTGGGGGGTGGCCCAAGCATTCACTGGCGTTTTGATGAGGTTCAGTGGAAGGACACATTCTCCATGAACACCTAGTAATTCCTCTACGGGATGGCTAACTCCCATTCAACCCTGTGTGTTCATCTGGGTGGATAGAATACATCTATCATAAATCCGACCTTAAAAATAGAAAGTTAACCTGGCCGGGGAGTTCAAGTTTTATTTGCTTCTGTAAATCGTTGGGCAAGTGTTCTAGAGTAATGAATGAATGAATGAATGAATGAATGAATGAATGAAGCTTGGCAATTTAAGTTAGATGTTAGAGCCACATGACCAATAAGCTTTAATAGCATCTTCCAGCTAAGTTTGTCTTGTAAAAGACAAAAAGTGGTCAGCTGTGTTTATTTTGTGGGGAGGGTGTTTGCTTGTTTTTAAGACATTAAGAAAAAAACCCAAATGATGCCAAGGATTTATATAAAGGAAAATAAGCGAGAAAGGAAACAGCAAGTGTGAGAAAAAGTTGGATGTGCAGAAACATATTTCTTGTTTTTAAAAAAATATGGAAAAATACAGTCCTGTTCTACAAGAAAAGATTGCTCCAGAATGGAAATAGAGATAAGGTCAACACCAGAGGACTGTCTCAAGAAGGCTTGTAGCAGTTAAGACTGAAAGATGACATGATGAAGTTGGCTATAACTGAAGGTTATTAGAAATTCCTGAGGTCTTTCTGTGACACAGAAAGACAATTATCACATGTACCCACTCATAGGTGGTTTTTAAACATAAAGCAAAGAAAGCCAGCCCATAAACCATAATCCCAGAGAACTTAGACAACAATGAGGACACTAAGAGAGACTTACATAGACCTAATATACATGGGAAGTAGAAAGTATAAAAAGACAAGATCTTCTGAGTAAATTGGGAGCATAGGGACACTGGGGGAGGGTTGAAGCAGAGAGGGGAGAG
>JAQHUG010000021.1:4639837-4665414 GCA_028555095.1 Dicrostonyx torquatus
GTGTGTGTGTGTGTGTGTGTGTTTAGGTCAGTAGACACCTAGTGGAAATTGGTTCTCTCCTTCTACCACAGCACCCAGTATGGAATTCTGGTTGTCAGGTTTTGCGGGGAAGGTGGAGACAAACACATTTTCCTTCTGATCCATCTTGATGGCCCAAGAACATTTTTCAGAACCTTTGTTTCCAGAGTGCCCTGTGTAGCGGAGGAACATAAGGCTGTCTTGGGAGCCCGTTCACCTTTCATTTGTTTCCAGAGTGCCCTGTGTAGCAGAGGAACATAAGACTGTCTTGGGAGCCCATTCACCTTTCATTTGTTTCCAGAGTGCCCTGTGTAGCAGAGGAACATAAGGCTGTCTTGGGAGCCCGTTCACCTTTCATTTGTTGCCTTTATGTTCTTCAGCTATTAAATAGGAATAGAAATATTTTCTTTTCAAAGTCTGTACTTAGCACACTGCTTGACTCAGCAGCTATTCATTAAACCATAGCCATCATTTTTATCTGTTAAATCGAGGTGACACTAGCTCCGGTTATCTGCTTCTGTCTCCTCTTCCTCCTCCCTCTCACCTTCTGTAGCCCTGGCTAGCCTGGAATTCTCTGTGTAGACCAGGCACGCCTCTACTTTGAGTAAATCCTCCCTTTTGTGCCTCCTGAGTGCTGGGTTTAGACATGCAACCTTTTTTTCTTTCCTTCTTTCTTTTGTAAGGCAGAATCTTCGTTTTATATCCCACTCTGTAATCGAAATAGGAATTCTCCAGTGGACATCCTCTCTAGTGTCCGGATTACAGCCCTGTTAGTCCACTGCCGGTTGTGGAGTCTTCTTGTTTTTGTAGACACAATCTTACTTTTTCAGAGGTAAATAGAGTCATTGTCTTCATTTGCCCAGTGCAGGATTAATGCCTCGTGCAATCTATTTAAAGCGGCCTTGAACTTTTCTCTTGCTTGGGGCTGCTCATTTTTAGTTTCATGGGTGTTTTTCCGTTTGGCTATCTGCTAGCCCCAGGGTGGGGAGCAAGCACTGCCACCATGCCCCGCCCCGGCCACCAAAGATCGCTCAGAGTCCAGAGCTCGGGCGCAGCAGAGCGGACCAGCCAATCAGAATAAGTTTGGCCCTCTGCAGTTTCCGTCCGCTCACTAGGAGGCGCTGCGGTGGCCGCGGCGGCCCGGGCTGTCGCGGGCCGGGGCGGTTGGGGCTGGTGGCTGCGGCTGCGGCCATGGAATGGAGTTCTGAGTCGGCGGCCGTGAGGCGGCACCGCGGCGCCGCGGAGCGTCGGGAGGGAGAGGCGGCCGAGCCGCACCGGGAGCGAGAGGCCTCGGCTCTGGAGGACGCGAGCGGCGGCGGGAGGACGCGGAAGAGGAGCACGGAGAGCGGAGGCGCGAGCCGGGGCGCGGGGACCGCGCTGTGCGAGGCGCGCACGGTGCTGGCGCTCGCGCTCTACCTGCTCGCACTGCGGGCGCTCGTGCAGCTCTCGCTGCAGCGACTGGTGCTCAGCCAGCCCGCCGGGCTCCAGGGCGAGTTCGATGCGCGCCAAGCCAGGTACGGCCGACCGAGCCGGCTGCTCGTCCGCTGCTGCCCCAGGCGGGGGAGCCCGGCGTGGGGACCCCCGAGTCGGCGTGTCCCGCGCCGGTGAGCCCCGGGTCAGTGAGCCCCAGGCGGGTGAGTCTGGCGCTGCGGCGCTGAGACTTTGGGTCCTGGGCGCACGTGGGTGGGAAGTGGGAATGGTCCTGTGCGTCCTTCTCGAATCTGAATTGCGGGTGTCCGGGCTTGCAGGCTCCCCCTTTTCGCTTTTTCCGTGGTGGCCAGGTGGATCGGGCTGGTGTGCTTTACTATCCACTGCCCCGCCTGCAGATAATTGGTTGTTAGCACTCCCCTGTCATCCGTCCTCCCTTTCTGGAGCAACTTCCCCTTTTTACTTTAGTTAGTTCTCTTGAATTTAAAATGAGACGGGAGTGGGGTGTTCGTGCCAAAACTGCATTCATTATAAAGCCTTTTGGGGATGGTGTTGGGAAGGGGTAGTGCAGTGTGCTGCCTTTCCAAGCACCACAGCCCCCAAATCCGGAAGCTGTGGATACTCCTCAGAAATCATCCGTTCAGAACTTTGCCCACAATTTCTGAAGTTCGCGAACGGTCTGTGGCTCTTCTGTATTTTCTACTGTATAGGGTTCAACCTTTTTAAAAGACCTCAGATGTACTAGGGAAGGTGAATTCTTTGATATTGTAACTTGCGTCATAAACCAGATGAATCCTAAGCCAGTAGAAAGTTTTTAACTGCGGTCGTATTTTAAAAACTGCTCCTTTGGATGTAGCGTGTTGAAAACTTCATTTGTTAAGGAATTTCCTTCGTTTTCCTCATTTGGTTTCGACCACTTAGACCCAGTAAGGAACAATCCAAAACTAGCCTGTGATGTGTTTTCCTGCCTAGCCTTCAACAGTCTCACATATTGAATATAAATCCTAGACTTGGTACTGATTTGATGTGGGGGGCGAGTCAATGGAAGAAAATCTGAAAGCATTAGCTGCTGGGTTGCAATATCAAGTGATGAAACTTCCAGGTAATTTTCTTGGGATGTCTGAATTTATTGATTTATTTTAAAGCGCCCTTAGTCCTAGCACTTGAGAGGTAGAGGCAGGCGGATCTCTGTGAGTTCAAGGCCAACCTGGTCTATATAGTGAGTTCCAGAATAGCCAGATACCATGTCTTAGAAATGGGGAAGGGCAGTGTATTCTTTTTCCTTTATGTGAGAAGTCAAAAGAACTAAACTCTCTGAGGTAGAAGGAAAGTGATGTGAGATTCCCCTCTGTATGCTGTGAATACCATTGGTTAATAAAGGAGCTGCTTTGGGCCTATAGAAAAGCTATAGGGGAACAGAGCTAGGAGGGGAAAACTAAACTGAATGCTGAGAAAAAGAAAGGCAGAGTCAGAGAGAAGCCATGTAGCCCACCAGAGACAGACACCGACCACGCCGACCGTTAAGCCACACACAGATTAATGGAGATGGTTTAGCCAATAAGAAGCTAGAGCTAATGGGCCAAACAATGATTTAATTAATACAGTTTCTTTTTTTTAATATTTATTTATTTATTATGTATACAATATTCTGTCTGTGTATATGTCTGCCGACCAGAAGAGGGCTCCGACCTCATTACAGGTGGTTGTAAGCCACCATGTGGTTGCCGGGAATTGAACTCAGGACCTTTGGAAGAGCAGGCAATGCTCTTAACCACTGAGCCATCTCTCCAGCCCCTTAATTAATACAGTTTCTGTGTGATTATTTTGGGGCTGGGCAGCTGGGAACCAACAAGCAGCCCCTCCTCCTCCAGGGAAGCACAGTGGAACGTCGCTCCGAGATGCGTTCTTTTCCAGATTGCAGGAGTTTCTCATCATTGTCCTTTTGATTCTTCCAGGGATTATCTGGAACACATAACAGCCATTGGCCCCAGGACTACAGGAAGCACAGAAAATGAAGTTCTGACAGTCCAGTACCTTTTGAAGCAGATCAGACTGATTGAAGCACAGAGCCAGAGCGTTCACAGGATCCACGTGGACGTCCAGAGGCCTGCAGGCTCCTTTAGCATTGACTTCTTGGGCGGCTTTACAAGCTACTACGACAACATCACTAACGTTGCGGTGAAGCTGGAGCCCCGCGGCGGAGCCCAGCACGCTGTACTGGCTAACTGTCACTTTGACTCGGTGGCAAATTCACCAGGTATGTACTTGATTTTTAGTCATTTAAAGTCACTACAGTCCAGAGAGTTTATTAACGTAGCCCCAACCTGCTTGAGCAATTGTTGGGACCATTTTTCCTAGACAACATTTTCTCATTGTGATAGAAGGTAAGTTAATTAATACCAGTTTAGAGTCTGACAACTTAATATTCCCTTAAGTTCGTTATTGTTATTACTGCTGTTATTGTAATTACTAAGCAGTGGCCCACCAACCCCACGACAATACATGAGCTGTTTTTAGTAGTCTGAAGTAGCCTTATTGGCTTGTAAGTGCTTACACAGCCGGGGGTTGCTGTAGGCTTCGGGTAAAGCAGCCCTGCATTAAGGGATATATGGTTTGGAGGACTTTACAGTTTCCATTCACTTCAAAAGTTAGAGTTACTGCCTACCTGTCCACTGAGGGTGTGGCATACTGGTAGAATACTTAACATTGTGCTCCGAATAGACATTGGCAAGACAAAAAACTTGATGTTTAAGACAATGACTGACATAATACATGTTCGTCAAATCAGTATGAATCCCCTACATTGCACTTTTTTAAAAATTAATTTAACTTTTTATTGATTCTTTGTGGATTTCACATCATGTATCCCAATCCCACTCATCTCCCCGTCCCGTCACTTCAACCCTCTGCTCTTATAGCCTCCCCCCAAAACAAAATTTATAATAAACCAAAAATAAAAATAAAAAAAAAAAAAAATAAAAAAAAATCTTGGCGTGGAGGCTGTAGCGTGGCTCAGTGAGTCACACAGTGTATATACACCCTTTAGTCCATACTGTCTTTAGTTGTAAGTGGTCATTGCAGTGAGTCATTGGGAACTTCTCTGTGTGTGTTTTTTTAATGTAAGATTTCTCAGAAACATGTTTTCAGTAGTTTGAATAGTATTTCATGTGTCCTGAGGCCAGACTCTGGGTGTCTTTCTCCTTGCAGTAGCACCAAAGAGTGCAACCTGCATTGGCAAGGGTAATGGTAAGAAAAGTATTTAAAACCTCCTTCAGCTGTTTGATAGGGTATTGGTTGAAGTGCATGTAGCCAAAATTTGAAAGAGGCATTAGGCTTCCCCAGAAGTTTCACAGAAAAGCATTGCAGTCAACAGTAGTAGCTTGGAGGTGGAGAGATTCAACTAGCTTGAGAGTTGGAGGTCAAGTTTTCCCAGAATGTGGAGGTACTGATGTAGTTGCGGGCCACAAGGATTATTTCTTGCTTTTTTAAAGAATACGTATCTATGAAATACTTATTTTGTGTGTGTGTGTGTGTGTGTGTGTGTGTGTGTGTATTTGTATGCCCACATGTGTGTGGGTGTACTTGGAGGCCAGCAGAGGCTGGTAGGCTCCTTGGAGCTAGAGTTTAGGCATCTATGAGCAGTTGTGGCTGGTGTGGCTTCTGGCATCTGAACTTGGCCTCATGATGAAGCGGCACACTCTCTGAGTGAGCTCCAAAGATTTGTTTTTTGTTTTGTTTTTTTTTTTGAGACAGGGATCCTCTGTGTAGCCTTGGCTGTCCTGGAACTCAGAGATCTGCCTGCTGCTGCCTCCGGAGTGCTGGAATTAAAGGTGTGTACCTTCACCGCCTGGCTCCAAGGGTTATTACTATTTTTTTTTTTTTTTATTTAGAGATGGTGATGTTTTTGAAATATATAGAGTGAAATAGAAATCACTATTGAAATGTTGTTGTATGAAGTCTGCTCATTGTTTTTAAGTCCTGAAATCTTTTATCATGTAAGTAATGGCTTCTTACAATGGCCTCATGTCTAAACCAATGCCATGCATTATCTCTAAAATTTCTTCTCTATATACTCAAGTAAACATTCACAAATAAAACATGCAAAAAAAAAAAAAAGACAGCTAATGTAGGTAGGTAAGAATAGAAAGTAGCATTTACCATGGCATCCTGAGGCTTTGCCACTTTAGAAGACTCCTTTTCTGACTTGTCACCTCTGATCACACAGAGCTGGGGTAGGTGCTGGGCCTTCTGGCCGGGAGGAGAATATCTGAGGATCATTAGGCCTTCTTGGGTTTATTGCTTAATTTATTCTTTAACTTCTTAGCTGTTAAATGGGAAAATAGTAGTTAATTTGCTAATAGTGTTGCTGACAAGATTAAGTGTGTGCAAACCATTAGGATAATGTATTTGAAGGAAAATATTCCCTTGTTGGTACTATTGATAGCAATACTCCTGGATTGTTTGAATATACAGCAGGCCCAATAGAACCATCTAGAGTTACATAGAACATAAACTAGCCTTAACTTGATGAAATGATTTTGCAACTGGACATTCCTTTGCATTTAGAATATACTTTGCTTACTCAGAACCAGTATCCACACATTCATTTTTAAAAAGCAGAAGTGCCTTAACTTATGCTAAGGACACTAGACAAAGGCACCCACCCTGTGCTCATTATTAAGATGCTTAAATTGGAAAGGGATACATAATACTGTGATTATTTATGAGCATTATATTAGAAAGACTGGATGTATAGGTGGCAAACAAATGTAGAAACCCCCTGATTTTTTTTCTTTTCTTTTTTTAGAAAAGATTTATTTATTGTATACACAGTGTACATGCATGCCTGCATGACAGAAGAGGGCACCGGATCTCATTACAGATGGTTGTGAGCCTCCATGTGGTTGCTGAGAATTGAACTCAGGACCTCTGGAAGAGCAGCCAGTGCTCTTAACCTCTGAACCATTTCTCCAGCACCCCCTCCCTGTTTTTTTCTTTACATTTCATAATTCTTATGTGGGATGGATCCCTGTAAGAGAAAAGGCAGACCAGGCTGTCTGCACATGCAGATGCATCTGGGCGATACCAGGGAAGAGGAACCATTTCTAAGAGGGGCTTCAGTTCTCCAGCTTAGATGCTGTTGTCATCGAAGAACAAAACTTTTTTGAAAAGTGACAAGGACAAGAACCAGATGGGGCATAGCTGAGTGGAAGAGCGATTGCCAGTATGTGCAGCCCCAAATTCTATCCATAATGCTGCTGAAAAACTGAAACCAAACCAAAGCAGAAAAGGAGAAAGGAAAGGTGTCTGTGGCAGCAAATGGAGTTGGCAGGTACGGGAAGTAAAGTCCAGTGGTGAGGTTTGCTGTCCTAGGCTCTTCAGGGCCTAAGGTTGTCTTTGAAGATTAACCTTTGTCCTTCCTGATAGAGGGGAGGCGGACACCTGAAGAGACTTATGTTCTGCTTTTAGGCAAATGGGAGGAGGGCAGAGAATTTTGTTTTCTATCCCCTGGATTTCTTAGAGTACCAGAAAGCCTGTGTTCAAGTAACATATTGTGAATGGCATTTCCTGCTGTCCTCACACAGTGCCATGTGTCCACCAGTGAAAAGACTCTGTGGAGAGCTATTAGAACGCACCCCCCTTTTACACAGGGTCTCATGTAGCCCAGGCTAGCCTTGAACTGGTCTCAAACTTGCTATGTAGCTGAGGATGGCCTTGCTGAGTGTGCCACCATGTATGTTTAAATGACTAAAGAGATTTTTGTTCTTTTTTCAGATTGAAACTATGGCTTCCTGCATGTTAAGCGATGTTCTATTTATAGTTTAGAAATCATTTTTACCTAAGATTTTATGATACTCATACTGATAGTGTGAAGAAAATATCTGCCAATAATAAGCTTAAGAGTAGCCTTTTACATACTCATCAAATAGTTGTTACGTGTGTGTGTGTGTGTGTGTGTGTGTGTGTGCGCGCGCGCGCGCACGCGCACGCGCACTCACCTGCTGGGAATGGAACCCAACACCTGTCTGTACTTGCTGGGCAAATGCTCTATCACAAGCTGTCCTCCAGCTTCAGAAGTGTTATAGAGAGATTCTGAGCAGTGTAGTCTAGGCTGGCCTGAGTCTTACCAGCAACTCTGCTTTAGCTGCCCAAGGGCTGGGACTGCCACCTGCACAGCCATGGTTGTTTTCCTGTGAGTATTATTTTAAAGTTCTCAGTAGCATATCTGGATCCAGGAATTAATACCAATTAGAAGTAATGTTATCTAGAGAACCTCATTTATCGTCTCAGGTCTGCTGTGTGGTGCCAGGTCATCGGTAAAAGAGACACTTGAGTTATTTTGGGGTGGCTTCAATTTCAGGGTTGGTTCTAAATGGAAAGGGAGGTCAGTTAATCAGCCTTTTTACTGTCCTCTGACTTTCACTTTCTTAAAGGGATTTTGACCCTTTTCTAGGTTTCTTCTAAGACTAGAACCATTAAAGTAGGGGAATATGAATGGGGAATTGGTCAGTCAGCCCTTTAAAGGTAAATGTTTTTGAATTTCACTTTCACTTTGTATAAAGAAAAGTCTTACTGCTTACTTTTTTTAAAGGACAGTTTCAAATTAAAAAGACCGTTTATTTCATCTGTTTTCAGAAAAGTGGCGCACATTAGCGCTACAGCTTCTCCCTCTGCTCTAATTAATTGTGACCAGGTAGCGGTTATGTTGTTCCACTCTGACTACTGACTAAATACAGTCCAGGAATCACCAAGAGAGGTGCCATTACTATTGTTTCTTTCTGAGCAGAAGTGGGGTTTGGAATTTAACAGAGCCCCAAAGCAAGCATTTTATTTTACCTGGTTACACAGCCTTCCCTGAGTTTCCCCTAAGAGAAGGGGGAAAACTAAGGTGGGCTGTTTCCCAGGGCCAGACAGTGGGGTTGTCTCGTACAAGCTGTGCAAATCCTGTGAGGTGGAGCCATCGTCTGCTTTCTGACCAGGAGATAGTGAATTGACTTCCTGCTCTCAAGTCCCCCTGAGTGCTGTGGCGCCCCGCCTTACCGTGTGCACACCCAGAAGTGCTGCCCTCAATAGGGTGGTGTTTCCTCACTCTGAGTGCCCTTTAAATTGCTATCATGAGAAAAGTCAGATCTCTGGGGAACAATCGGTTACTGGACCCCAGTGTGCCTCCCACTCTCGTCCAGTCCAGTCTTACTCCTT
This sequence comes from Dicrostonyx torquatus, assembly GCA_028555095.1. Classification (NCBI taxonomy): domain Eukaryota; kingdom Metazoa; phylum Chordata; class Mammalia; order Rodentia; family Cricetidae; genus Dicrostonyx; species Dicrostonyx torquatus. Next base: position 4,648,484 of record JAQHUG010000021.1, read on the forward strand.
TTCCGCTTGGTTACATTGAGGTGGCTCCTGGCTGCATTGGACCCCCGTATTTCATTCTGTACTGGTGAAGGTTGAGGACCCTTTGAACACGCTAGCAATATCATGAGTACCTTCTAGCAGCACCTTCTTAGTGTCATTAGATAGCCATCGGCTACTTCAACTAGTTCTCACAGTGCTTTTGAAACGCAGCAGGATGGCCCAGGGCTTAAAGGTGCCTGCCGCCACCGCTGCTTGAGTTTGGACCCACATCATGGAAGGAAAGAGTGACCTCCTTAAGATTGTCCTCTGACTTGTATCTGTGCATTGTGGCAAGTGTGCCACCCCTCTCCCCCCACGCATACCAAGTCAGTACATACAAATGTTAAAATAATGGATTTTATTATTTTAAAAAAATCAGAGCACTAGAGTTCTTTTTATAATCTTTAATTAGTGTGATGATTTTCTGACATAGAGGCTGGCAGAGTGGACTGAGTGCTGTACCTTTTCAGTGCTGAGTCAGGGCACAGTCTTGGTTCCCTCTTCTGTGTCATACCGTTTGGTGCCTTCTTTGTTCCGTTCCCTTACTTTATCCCTTCAGAAAAGCCCTGAAGAGTACTCCTCCATCCAGTGTAAGCACCCATCACAGAGAGCTGCTCCCTCTGTAAATGGGAGGTGATAGTGTGGAGGAAGTCATGAGTGCCAGACGATGGCGGAAGAGGATAAACTCCAGCTGGCCTTTGGCCTTAGCTGGTTAATTCATTAACACAGATAGTGAGTGTGTACTGTAAGCATGGTCCCGGGTACCATTTTGTCACTGAGTAGACCAGACAAGGATCTGAACGGGGCATACTTGTCACTCTACGACAGTTATGCTTCTGCATGCAGCTGTCATGATGCTTCTCTGAGGGGAGAACTGCATTCCACACCAGCACTGAAAACCACTGATACTCCCAGAAGTGACTCTGTTTCTCTGACTCCAAGGTGCCAGCGATGATGCAGTTAGCTGTGCAGTGATGCTCGAGGTTCTCCGAGGCATGTCCATGTCGTCAGAACCCTTGCAGCATGCTGTGGTGTTTCTCTTCAATGGTGCTGAGGAAAATGTCTTGCAAGTAAGATTTCATTGTTTTAAATATTTGATTTGAATAATAATGAGAGTAATAATGATTGGTAACACTTATTGTGTTTTATTAGTAATATGAGTAATACCTTAAAATAATATACAAAACAAATACTGTACTTGACAGTACTTTAAAAATACCCATGAATGCAGACACGCTCAGTATGTTAGAAACACAATTGAGAACAGCTCATCTTGCTAGGATGCGATTCTTTTGTTTGTTTTCACTGTTTTGTTTGTTTTTGTTTGTTTTTCCCTGAGGACAGTGTTTCCTTGGTAGCTCTGTAGACCAGGCTGGCCTCACATCACCGAGATATGCCTGCCTCTGCCTCCTGTCTGCTGGGATTAAAGGTGTGTGCCACCACTGCCTGGCTGTTTTCACTTTTAGTTTTTGAACATGGACTTGCCGTGTTTCCCATGATGGCCTGGCACTTGTGATCTTCTTGCCTCAGCTTTCTGAGTGCTAGGATTACAGGCATGAGCCACTGTGCCCAGAAAAGTGTCTGATTCAAGGTCTTCTTAATGTTATAATGACTCTCTCCTGAGAGTCTTGAACCTCGAGTTTTGGAGAGATGATCAGAGGAAGGAACTGACGGCAGGAATGGCCAACCATATGGATTTTGCTCCTGTTTTTTCTTTCTTTTAACTCTGGCGTATTCTCACAGTGGCTTTCCACTTGGCCAACCGAACACCATTATATATAGGAAGATGCCTTTGGAGTCTGCCTTTGAGAAGTGTTTACTTTGCTCTCATAGTCCCCACCTTTTCAAGATAGCCATTCTGTCATGCAAATAAGCAATATAAAACCATATTTTAACCTACATTTGTTTCTCTCCTCATTCAGGCCAGTCATGGCTTTATTACTCAGCATCCCTGGGCCAGTTTGATCCGTGCATTTATTAACCTGGAGGCAGCAGGTGTAGGAGGGAAAGAACTTGTGTTCCAAACAGGTAAGTGAGGCTGTGCTCTGAGCGTTTCAGCTCAGTTCTGAGCTTAGGACGGTGGAGCGTTTTTCAGTGTCAGTAAGCTCTTTAAGGAGCAGTCTCTTGAATGAGATTAATTTTTAAGGTGGGAGATAATTTTAACTTGTCTTTGTGAATTTTTTTTGGTGTGTACATGTGTAGTATATGCACATGTTCGTATGGGTATGTGTGTGTGTGTGTGTGCGTGCGTGCACATGCTTGTGGTAGCTCTGTGTGTTAACATCCAGTGTCTTCTTCAGTTGCATTCTGCCTTATCGAGATATTGAGACAGGGCCTCTTGCTGAACCTGGAGTGCACCCTTTCAGCAATGCTGGCTGGTCATTGCTCCTGCGGTCTTCCTGCCTGTCCTTGTTAGTTTCTTTAAATGACATAATGTGATCAGCATGTGGCTCCTGTGTAGCACTTATTATATGCAATATTATTTAAAACATCTTATGTGCATTAAGTTATTTATTAAGTTATTATTGAGTAATACATGCTGCTATACTTCTACTTTATAGATGAAGGATAGAGGCAGGAGGGTTTAATTTGTGAGGTTTTATAGTTGGTATAGCATGGTTTGAACCTGAGCGATTCAGGCTCAGACTTGGTTCAGAGCCAGTAACTGGATTGTAATACGTGTTGGTTGTTTCCTTTTTTTTTTTTTTTTGGCAACATGACACGGACTTAACTGGAAAGAGAGAGCCTCAGCAGAGGAACCGCTTCCATCAGATTGGCCTGTGGGCATGTCTGTGTTTGTTTTCTTGTTAATGATTGATATGGAAGGGCCCAGCTCACTCTAGGTGGTAGCACTCCTATGCAGGTAGTCCTGAGTTTTATAAGAAGAAAGCCGAGCCCATGGGGAGCAAGCCAATAAGCAGCCATTCCTCCATGGCCTCGGCCTGACTTGAGTTCCTGCCTTAGCTGCTGTTGGGATGGACTCTAACCTGTAAACTAAATGAACCTGTTTCTCCCCACAAATTCCATTGTCAGTGTTGTATCCCAGCAGCAGAGAAGCGAATGAGGACATTATATAAAATGTAATAAAGTATGGAATGCTTTGCATTATGTTATTACAAAATGTATAATAAAAATAATATTCAGCTGGGTAGTGGTGAAACACGCCTTTAATCCCAGCACTTTGGAGGCAGAGGCAGGAGGATCTCTTGAGTTCAAGGTCAGCCTGGTCTACAGAGTGAGTTCCATGGCAGCTGGGGCAACACAGAAACCCTGCCTCGAAAAACTATTAAAAAAAAATCACCATCATATAATGATGAATATTATTTTTATTAATTATGGATTATTATAAGGATTTAAAATGATAATTATGAATTAAAATTTACTCACAGTTTAAGGGATTTAATTCTATCACTGAATTAATTTTAAAAAATCAGAAATGGAAAGCAACCATTTATTTCTATTTAGAAGCTCTCTGGCTGTTTAATACAATTTTATTATATTATGTATAATTATATGTATTTATTATAATTAATTAAATTAAACATTATGCTCAATAGCCAGAGAGAGTTTAAATCTTAGGCTGAAACTTTCCTGAAGATAACAGGGTATAATCAATAAATACCATGTCCTTGCCATCCTAGCAGATCCTAAAGCTTGGTTTGCTCAGCCACGGCCTGTTAAGACTGACGATGGAAAGTCCGTCATTTGTCCTGCCTCTGCTAGAAATTCCGGCAAAGCATCAGTGCATTTTAGCCACACACAAAGCTTCTGCCAAAAGCTGCTTTTGTTGTTGTTTGAGTCAAAATGATCTGACTGGTATCTCTGGCTGCCCTTGAACTCCTGATCCTTCTGCCTCTACCTTCAGAGAGCTGGGATCCTAGGCTGTCGTACCATACCTGACTTGTCTTAATGGCGAGCAGTGTTCTGGGTCAGCTGGACAGAGGAGATGACTAAGGTGGTAGAGACTTTTTCTAGCATCTTCAAGAGGCATGGTGTTATTTAAGTTTAGGTTACACTAGTGCTTTTGTAACCTAAACAGTATCATAATTCACTACTCTCTCAAACTTACTTTACCTCTCAGGATGGATCTGTATTGTACTTCAGTTACACCTTTAAGTAATTCAGGGTTGCCAAGTTGGTGGCGTAGGCCTTTAACCCCAGCATGTGGTGGGCAGAGTTGGGCGATCTCCAAGCTCCAAGTCTACATAGGGAGTTCGGGTCAGCCAAAACTGCATAGCCTTGACTCGAAACACACACAGATACACACACACACACACACACACACACACACACACACACATACACACACACACAGAAACTCAATTTTTTTTTTATTTTCTCTTTAATCATCAAGAAGCAGCTGAACTGTAATATCTAGAGAGGTGGCTGCTATGCACCCCTCCACCTCCAGTTTCTTGGATGTCATCCAGGACAGGAGGACACATTCAGCAGCTCCCAAATGAAAAGGGGGCAGCAGAGCTCTAAGCAAGGAGTGCAGTGAGTCTCCCCTGTGAGACTCCCAGGCTGTTCTAGACAACAGTGTTTTATATATTTCCACTGCCAGTCGTGTACTATAAACTAAGTGCCTTCCTCTTCATCCCAGCGCCCTGTTCTGTGCTCTCCTACCCAGAGAGAATGCCACTCACTGCCTGTAGACGCCCAGCTTTCCTGTGGTGCTGTCTTCTAGAAAGCTCATTAGTGTTTCTGTGTTTGACCAAGAGGACAGCGCCCTCAGGCCAGCAGATGGAGATTGTGTTTGAGAATGTGTGCCAGATGGCCATCCTCAGCTTTTTTGTGTGTGTGAAACTTGTCATGTCCTGGCTTTTCAGACAAAACAGTTTGTACTCTTCTGCGCTCCATTGTCATCTCAGGGAAATGCTCACTTGGGGAGCTTTCGGTGGCTGGAATAGTCATTCTTACTTAATGTCAGAAACAGTGGCCCGCCAGACCAGCACTGTAGTGAGTCAGAAAGGCTTGCTGGCATCATTTTTGAATGGTGTTAATAAAATACAATCTTATAAAATTTAAACAGATTAGACCATTAATATATGTTTCATTTTGAAAAATTCAGGCTCTACCAACTGAATATAAGAAACTGTGGCATTTGCAGCACTCTGAGAAAACCAGTGTTATAATTTGCTCTACATCCTTCTAGGATATTTTAATAATGTATATTCGTGCACATGAACACATACACACATGATTTCCTTATGTGATATTTTGCAATAGCAGCCTTCTTTACAATGAATATATATATATTTAAATCATAGCTTATTATACCAATATATAATTTAAATGTCCTCTAGTTCACCTACTTAATGGTAAAATTCAGTGTTTTTTTTTTTTTAGGTATTTCCACATAGTTGTGTACACCATCATAATTCTAGAGTATTTAAGAAAATGTTTATTTATGTGTGTGTACTCATTTCTGTATGAATGTGTGTGCGCATGTCTGAGCAGGTACCTAAAAAGCTTTGAAGAGGTCATACACCCTTGGAGCTGGAGTTACAGGTGTGTGTGAGCCCCTTGACCATGGGTGTTGGGAACTGATCTCTTGTCCTCATGATTGAGCAGCCCCTCCAGCTCCGAAGACATCGCTGTACTCATTGCTAGCTGTTGCTCACATTTCCTCGGTCAGCTGACCACGTGTGGGTGTGCAGAAAGAGCTATCTGGTTAACCTTATGTTGTCTTGTTTCGTTTCAGGCCCTGAAAATCCTTGGTTGGTCCAGGCTTATGTTTCAGCAGCCAAACACCCCTTTGCTTCTGTGGTGGCTCAGGAGGTTTTTCAGAGTGGAATCATTCCTTCTGATACTGACTTCCGAATCTACAGGGATTTTGGAAACATTCCAGGTATTCTGTCAGTGGTCATAGGCTATTGTATTCAAAGGAAACTTTACTTTTTGAAGATTGTAATAGCTTCTGAGGGGACACTGTATGTGAGGTCTTTATCTTCTGACTCACCAAAGTAGAGTTCATGATGCTATCCTTTAAAAAAAAAACCCTCGTAATCTAAGTGCCGCTTCCTGTAGGATGCTGTGTACCACAGTTGGTGATGGAGAGAACTGGTTAGCACTTTATCCCCAAAGATGCCAAAATTTTCAATATTGTTGAATAGTAAAGAATGCAGCTAAAGTAAGAGCTGTGGACCGGAGGTAGCATCAGGGTTTGTGCAGCTGAGAGAGCCTCAGGCCTCCCATGCTGTTGTCTTACTTTTCCAACTCCTTTGGCGACTTGTATAGTTTACTTGAAACTTAAATTTTGCTCTTAACTGTCCAAATTCCATTCCCCAAACTTTGTTCCCTAATGTGTGACTTAAACTGCTTATTTAATTATTATGTTTTAAATTATGGACTGTAGTTATAGATTTCTGTAAGAACAGAAAAGGGTTTATGACATCATGATTATGACAGACATCAGTCAGTCTCATTCTTTGCCATTTGTTTTTTAGAATTTAATATGTTAAACAAACAGGCCTAACACAAGTCCGATCTTTAAGATTACTTTTTCCATTGTCTGTCTTAGGAATAGACTTAGCTTTTATTGAAAATGGATACATATACCACACCAAGTATGACACAGCGGACAGAATTCTCATAGATTCCATTCAGAGAGCAGGTTGGTATTAACAGGTTTGGCTTTTGACATGCAATGATGAAATATCTAGAAAGTGCATTCTATTGCCTGTGTGGTTGAGAGACAGTAGGTGGTTGAATGAGTTAGCTTTGGCGTTGGAAAGATGAGGGCTTGAGTTTAGTCTTTACTGTCTGACTTAGCAATGAAAGTCACTGTGATTACTTAGAAAGGAATGGCTCAGGGCTGTGGTGGGGATTTACTGTGAGATTTGGAAGGTGTCCCGGTCTTGTAGGATTGTTGAATAGTAAAGAATGCGGCTAAAGTCAGAGCTATGGATTGGAGTTCGCATCAGGGTTTCTGCACCAGCTGAGAGTAGAGAATGATACCATGGACCCATGATCGGGTGGTGAGGACAGATGAGGCCCTTACCTAGCAAAGAGCATTGTAGTGCTTCCCGGAGAGCTAGAGGTACTAGGGAGACAAACCTGAGCCTTAAAGAGTTGATAGGGATTTGGGCTATGGAGAGACGATGACTTTTTGTTTTGTTTTGTTTTGTTTTTCGAGACAAGGTTTCTCTGTAGCTTTGGAGTGTGTACTGGACCAGGCTGGCCTAGAAATCCACCTGCCTCTGCCTCCCAAGTGCTGGGATTAATGGTGTGTACCACCACTGCCTGGCCCGAGAAGATGACATTTTAAGTAAGAGCTCAGTATGGGGAAGGAGGAAACAGGGTGGGGCATGGGGGTGGAGGCTCTCAGAATGAAAGTCTTTTCAGGAATAGAAGATAAGGTTAAAGCATATGTGAGATGGAAACTGTAGATGGCTTCAAAAACCATCAAGGATTTGGTGGTAGGCTGCTGCCTAAGATGCTCAAGGCCCTGGACTCCAACCAGTGGTTGATGAGATAGCTCAGCAGATAAAGGCACCTGCTGCCAACCTGCCGGCCTGAGTCGGATCCCTGGGGCTCACATGGTGGACGGAGAGAGCCAACTCCGGAAAGCTGTCCTCTGACCTCTAGATGTGTGCACTGGTGTGCAGCACCTCTAATGGATAAAATGTGATTTAAATTTTTTTTTTTTAAATTCAGAAATAAGCTAAATGAATAAGGAATCGTTGCAGGTCTGAGTCTCTAAGTGAACTCATTAAGGAGATTTTAAGTGTCACATGTCTGACAGTGCAGTGTGGGGTGGAGGGTGTATGGAATAAGAAGAGCCTTGACTGATGCTGACAAAAGGAGGGGTGCTGGGAAAGTAGGTACGTGCATTTTATTTGGATTGTCTCTCACCCAGGAAAGTGTGTGCATGCGCGTGCGCATGTGCGTGTGAGAACCCTCCCCTCTTCATGCACATAGTTGTGTCAGTCTGGCAGTCTCTGTTTCGCTAGGTCCCACCATTACTACTTGCTGCATGGGCTCCAGTGCCCAGTGTTTACCAGCACCTGGCCCCTGCTCGGAGACGCTAGGATTACGGCTCACATTGCCACACCTGGCTCACCTTTTAAGATTTTCAGTTTTTTAAAAATATTTTTTTTTTTGAGGTAGGATTTCTCTATGTAGCCTACGCTGGCCTTGAATTTGACACCCTTCTGCCCTCTAAGTGCTTTTTATTGTTATTTTGTCACCCTGAAGTACTGGGGAGCAAACCCAGGCCTTGTGTGTGCATCCTAGGAAAGCATTAGATCACTGGTCCCACAGCCACCTCTCCAGCCCCTTTTTGAAACGTTTTTGTTTAAGAGAAGGTCTTGCTGTATAGCTCAGGCTAGCTTTGAATGTGCTGTGTAACCTAGGCTGGCCTTGTATTCGCAATCCTCCTGCCTTTGCCTCCCCTTCCTAATATCTCTTAACATGATTTAACAACTTGTTCTGTGCTGACCGACTTAATGGGAGGCTTTCGTCTGTTTCTAAAAACACTGAATTTCTAGTCTTGGGAACAAGGTCTTGCGCGGCTATAATTCCACAAGTAAGGCCTGAAGTGGAGCTTTGGGGCTTATAGTTGATCTTAGGGAATAGCTGTAATAGAGGGCCAAGGTTGCGCTTCTGATTGGAGAGGAAGAGGAGCAGGAGCAGGGCCTCACCTAGGAAATTTGGTAAGCAAGGGGGAGAGCAGTGGATGGTAGGAATTCTCTCCAGGCGCTTCTGTTTCGAACAGTGCCTGACCTAGCTCTACTGTGCGTGTCTGTGTAAGTCACCATCTAGTAGTTTACTAGACCTTCTTATCTTTCTTACTAAAAGGTGACAACATTTTAGCAGTTCTTAAATACCTAGCTACATCTGACATGCTGGCTTCTTCGTCGGAGTATCGACATGGAAACATGGTCTTTTTTGATGTGTTTGGCCTCCTTGTCATTGCATATCCTTCTCGTGTTGGCTCAATAATAAACTACATGGTGGTCATGGCTGTCGTTGTGTACCTGGGGAAAAAACTGCTGCAGCCCAAACACAGGAGTAAGTATTCCCTCTAAGGCGTGGGTACTGGAACGGGGATGGGATGTGCTGGAGAGATTTTAGCTATTGCTTTTGCTTCTTCCCCGGAAGTACAGCATCTTAGGAGAATATTACTTGGTTTATATTTTTTAGAAATTCCTAGATAAGTATTGAATTCGTATGCTCATTATACTTCCAGGGATGGTGAAGTCAGCAGTTTTATGCACTCACCCTGATGCTGGGAAAACTAGCAAATTAACAGAAAGCAGGGATCTGTGGGCGGCTGCTCCATGCACTCCTTGACTGTTGGCCGTTCAGCTCTCACAGTTCAGTCTTGTTGTGATGTAAAATTACTAGTATACTAAACAGAACTAAAGAGAGTGCTGCTGCCATGTGTACTTCTCGAGAAAAAAGAAGAAACTGTTAAAATGTTTTCCCTACTCATTAATTACAAAATTTAATATTTCTTGAAATTCAGTAATATTTTATACTGTTTTCAATTGTTAGCTTGTGTTAAAAGTAAAATTTACATACAACCAAAAAGAAAAAAAAAAGGTTTGTAGAAGTTGACTTTTTATTTTTTGAAAATATACATGAATTTTTTTAATGTGTGGTTGTGGGCACATGCACAGGTGTGTAAGTCAGAGGGCAGCTTGTGAGAGTTGGCTCTCTCCTCCCACCATGTGGGTCATGGGGTCATACTGAGCTCATCAGCTTGACCTGCTGAGCCGTCCTGCTGGCCCTATAGATGGACTGTTAGTGAAAGGTCCTGTTAAGTCTTCTACCCTACATACAGGCCATCAGTACAGTTCAGAAGATGGATGCAGCGCTTCTAGTTAAATTGTTCCCTTTTACCTGAATCATTTCTGCTTGAACTATTTCAGAGTTGTTAAATGTTATTCAATATAAGTATTTAGCAGCAATTTAAATAGTTCTTTATCGCCAGTTATTTTCCCTGTCATTGTTTTCCAGTGTTAGCATCTTTTAAAACACTTTTACATTTATTTATTCATCTATTAGTGTGTGTGCATGTGTGGGAATGGTAGTGTGCCATGGTGTGTTTGTGTGAACTCAGAAGGCCAATTGTGGGCTTCAGTTTGGTGGGGTCTGGGATTGACCTCAGGCTGTTGGGCTTGTATGGCAAGGGTACTTGCCTGCTCAACCACCTTGCCAGCCCTATCCTACTGTCATTTAGCAAGTGTTTATATGGAACTTTGCCTTTGGAATATCCTTGCTAATATTTTGATACAGCATCACAAAAATGATGATGAATCCCTTCTCTTTCCCTGGTAAGGAGGGTAAGTGACATCAAGAGTTTTTAATACCCTTGGACTCTTGGTTTCTCCTTGAATTCCATCCTTTATTCTGGTCCCCTTCTCGTGCGTTACAGTTTGTTTTAATATTTGCCCCTTTAGCACTGCTTACTGGTTTTGTAATGATTTGATCAGGATGGTGACGTTACCTTTTTGTTTTCTGTTCATCAGATGCTGACTACCCGAGAGACTTCTTATGTGGACTTGCCATCACGTTCATTGGCTGGTTTACTAGCCTCGTGACCGTTCTCATTATAGCAGTCTTCATCTCTCTCATTGGACAGTCTCTCTCGTGGTACAACCATTTTTATGTTGCTGTTTGCCTGTATGGAACTGCGACAGTGGCCAAAATAATACTCATACATACCCTAGCAAAAAGATTTTATTATGTGGTAAGTGGCTGATGTGTTTGGTTTTCTTTTTGCTGCTTTCAAGAACTGAAGACAAACAAGTGAAATTTATTGTGTCTCGTTCAGAGCTATTAGAAATTGTTTAGCATGGCTGTAGCAAATGCTGCCATGGTGTTAATTTCCTGGAGTTTTCTTATTCTGAGAACTGGGATGCAGAATTCAAGGTGAAGTTACAAAGCTGTGTTTTCCGCAACACTTAGAATGCTGGTGATAGTAAGCCTTGCTCACGTGGCTCTCTGCCTCCGCTGTTGTTTCTATAACTGTTTTCATGCACAAACCCATACTGGTTCACTGAGTTACTTATGTGTGACTGTAACTGTTCTCTTCTGGACTGTACGGCTGATGACGGTGGCTTTGTTGAAGCCTCTGCTCCATCACCCCTGCTTAGGCAATGGCTGACACATTGACACAGTGAGCATTTCCTTCCTAAAAGAATAGTGCGTTTAAAATGTTCTCATTGGTTTTTCCTGCACTTTTTCTTTTATTTTTGAGATTATATCATTTTCCCCTTCTCTTTCCACTTTCTAATCCCTTCCATGTACTCCTTCTTTTCAAATTAATGGCCTCTGTTTTCATTGATATATGTGTAACACATATATGTATATGTTCAAAAATATAACTTTTTTTAGTCTTTACTATGCTCATGTTTGTTTTTATAGAGTTGGCCGTTTGGTGTTGGATATCCAGTTGTGCTCCTCCCTACAGGACTATTTTTCTCCGACTCTCAACATTCCTTAGTTGCCTCTTGTTCTTTGTGTAGGGCTGAGGCCTTGTGGGCGTCCCTCATTTACTTTGCCATGTCTGTTGTTATTGCAATTGTGCAGCTCATATTTAGACAGGTGTGTTGGTGACACTTCAGACATCACTAGGTGACATAGTCTCATAGCAAACTCCTGATCCTCTAGCTCTTGCAGTCTTTGTGCCCCCACTTCTGAAGCGTTCCCTGAGCCTTAGGTTCTAGAGTTGTTTGTAGATGTATCCACTGGGCCCGGGCTCCACAGCTTTACACTTTGATTGGTTGTGGTTTTCTGTCATGGTCTCCATCTCTTGCAAAGTTTCCTTGATGTAGGGTGAGGACTGCACTTATATGTGGGTATAAGGGCATTTAGAATGTAGTTAGGGATTATGCTGGTTTGGTAAAATGGTGGTTATAGTCTCCTCCAAGACCCATGACTTAACAAGTCCTAGGTTTCCAGTACCAGGCATGGTTTTCCTCTGAGTAGGTCTGACGTCCGATAGAGAGTTTGGTCACCACCAAGACGTGTGTCACTATTGCACCTCAGAGTGTTTGTGCCATGCTGGTCATTGTGGTTCACAGGCATCATCACTGGGTGGGTGGGACTGTTGGTTGCTTCCCTCCTTTGGAAGCTTGCATGCTGCCTTCTAGTATGATGAGAGCTAGTCCTCAGCGGGGATGCATTCAGGTCAGTTCTAGCTCACAGCCCTATGGGTCCTGTGCCTGTACATAGTGTCTCAACAATAGGGACTTACCTTCTACCCATGGGGCAACCAAGGGCAGTAACAGTAGCCTGTAATATATTGAGACTCTCTTGGGCAATTCTGACCAAAAACTCAAAAGAGGGCTTCTTAAGTCTGGTGTTAAGATGGTCTTTGGTGTGAGTCCATATTAGAAAATTTCATTTAAACTATATATGTATGTTTATACACAGGGTAAATAGCAGTTTGTAGTATGAATTCATAAGACTTGCTCAGACATCCTTACTGTTGCCTCCTTCCTCTGTCTATATCAATCTCCTTCCCTGTCACCCCTTTCCATTCCCCCGATCAGATCGTTTGTACCCTGCGATTCCCCTTCCTGTTGCTCCTCCGCAGTCACCCCACATCCCAGCAGTGGTTTCTGCAGTTACTGTGGGGTTTATACTCATATCTGAAGACTTAGGAACTCTTTTTTTAAAAAAAATTTTTAAAAATATTTATTTATTTATTATGTATACAATATTCTGTCTGTGTGTATGTCTGCAGGCCAGAAGAGGGCACCAGACCTCATTACAGATGGTTGTGAGCCACCATGTGGTTGCCAGGAACCGAACTCAGGACCTTTGGAAGAGCAGGCAATACTCTTAACCACTGAGCCATCTCTCCAGCCCGAAGCTAGGAACTCTTAAGTATTTGATTCAAGTTTTGGCAAAATGTGTCTGTTATCAAGATTAAAGAGATAGTATTAGAGTTGGGCAGTGTTGGTGCACACCTTTAATCCCAGTGTTCGTGAGGCAGAGGTAAGAGTTTGAGGCCAGCCTGGTCTAGAGAGTTAGTTCCAGGACAGCCAGGGCTACACAGAGAAACTCCGTCTAGACCTGACTACCCCTCCCCGCCAAAAAAAGCCCAACAAAACAAAATCTACATTATTAGGAATGGGAAGATAAGTACGGTTTTAAATAATTCATACTGATTTTTAGAGAATATTCTCATATTGTTATGATTTCAACTGTGTAAAATTGTTTGGCAAAAATTAGAGATTATGGTTATGAAACAATAGGCCAAAAATGAACTATAGAAAGTAATAGTTTAATTTTCTAATGTAACTGAAGGGGGAACTCTTAGCTCTCTGTTTTCAGGACAGTCAGTGGACAGCCCCCATTTTTTCAATTTGTCTTGACATGGTTTAGGATGGATGCATGAAAAATTATAATCCAGCGTCCTCGTCTTTGTTACCTGTCATTCAATGTGAAATGATGCTAGGAACCCTTCCACATGAGCTTACCCTATTGGAGAAAGATTCTTAGATGTTTGCCATCTGCTGTGGCTGCGATCATACTTTTCTCAGAGTGGCTTCAGTTTCCCAAAGAATCACACCGAGGCTCAGGATCACACGCCTGTTCCCAGCATGGGTCTCTGTGTAAATCTGAGTGTGGTTGAATATTGTTGGTGGGAAGAGATGCTGAGCGGAACCCCACTCGTTCTCACTGATGGCAGTGGTCTGACCATAGCACGCGGTGCTGAAGGCACAGTGAAGAGTGACGTGCTCAGCTTTCACTTCACAGGGATGCCTTTACTTTGACAGTGCTGGAGATCGAACCCGGGGCTCTGCACATGCTTGAGCAAGTGCTCTCCACTAATCTGGGTTCTTGGCCCTCTCTTTACTATTTTTTGGTGTGTATTCATATACATGGGTGTTTATGTATATGTGTGGTATGCACACACACACACACACACACACACAAACACGTGTGAAGGTCAGGACAACCTCAAGTGTTCCTCTTTAGCTATCAACTTTTTTACCCCTTCACAAAGAAGTTTCTAGTTTATTTGTCCTCTCCTCAGAAATGCAGACTCTCTACTCCGGTTGCTTCCTGTCAGCACTGGCCAGGCCCTGCAGTCCCTACCCCTCATTCTGTTCTTGTGTTCATTTCGCTGTTCTCTGGAGGTCTTTTCTTCTCATAGGAGCCATGTCTTGCAAGTCTATGTTTAGCTCATTCTTCTTTGCATATTCCAAAGACTCCTAAATCCTAAAGGGTCTCACTAAATTTCCTCAGGCTGGCCCTGAACTCATACTGTATCCCAGATGGGTCTTGAATATGTGCTCCTTCTACCCTCACTTCCTGGATTGCTGGGATTATAGGCCTGTACCGCCAATGTGCCCGGTTGTTTCAAGCTCTTAGCTGAGTGCTCCATGAGAATGGGATACCTTCTTTGCGCTCAGCTTCATTTGGTAAGCTGTAGAAACTGGAGTGATTCTTGTATTTTGTGCATGTGGAATAGAGTGCTTTCAGAATGCAGAGGCAAGAGACGAGGGTTCTGAGTTAAGAGATGTCACCATGTCATCACAAAGATGGTAACATTTGAATGGGGCTTTAGAAGCATTAATGCCTGATAGAGACCAGGCTGCTGATCAGTCAAAACTGGGAATGTGCAAGACACATTTGGGCCATAGTAAAAGAAAAAAGTCTAGTGTGGTGAAGACAGGGGAATATAAACCATAACACACAAAAAGTGGGTCAGGGTGAAACTGGAGCTTGGCCCTAAAAATCAGTTAGACCACCATTAACCTATTCTTAGCAGGATAGAGCTGAGTGGTTTTATGATTTAGTAGGAAAACTCTGACAACTATATTGGAAAAGGACGGGGAGGGAGGGACGAACAGAGATGTGGATGAACGCAGATTTGAAGACTAGTATTTCATTTGTTCTGCTTTGGCATGTAAAACATGCTCAGTAATTTCAGTGTTCCTTACTAAGCTCTTTGAGTGCATTCAGTTTCAGAGTGAATTACTACTGTTATTAATGTTCTGAATATTTTGAGGCAGAGTCTCATCGCGGTCCCAGATTGGGTAATAATCTTGCACTGATTGAGACTTGAGGGCGTTTAACTCAGCCTCCCAAGTGTGGGTCCATAGGTGTACATTGCCCATATAGCCTTCAGGTTGAGTTCTGGAAATTATTTTCTTTTAAGATTACACCTATTAACACAGGGTTGGGACCTAAGTTTTCAACAACTTAAACCTGTTTGCCAGTGAACTTTAAAGTGGGGTCTCTGCAGTCAGAAATGGGGATAGAGAGAAAAAGAAGCTTAAAGGCGAGTCATTCCCTCTTTGGTGTCTATGCACTGTACTTGTAATTTGAGGTTTGCATTTATGAGATCACTTTAGCATATGTTAAAATGTTTGAAGTCCCATAGGTACCTTTCTTTCTCTAATAGTATAAGGTGCCCCTGGACTCCATGTCTTTTAAAAGGAACTTCAACTGTAAGAAAGTATCAAGAGTAGAAAAAGGCGACAAAGATGAAATAGCAATAGGAAAGAGAGGAAAGAGCCACACATCCACCATGGCCCTTGCTGTGAAGGGTGGGCGGTTGGATGCGTGTACTCCGATGCTGCATCAGCCGGCAGTGTCCTTCATGGATCACTAGATTGCTTGAAACAGTGTTTGGAAGTTACAGAAGCAGAAAAAGAATATGGGATGGATGCCTTTAGGAATCTTTTTATTGTGGGACATTTCCAAGCCTCAGATAGAAAGAGCAGTGTTGCTCCTGCCCTGTTTATCTTGCTGGATTGCCTTGTCCTGTGCAGCAGTCGCAACCACTCCCATCTGGCGGGGGCAGCAGTGTGTTTCCTTCATCAGTTTGAAGGGCTGGACCCTGCTGAAAATAAGATGCATTTGACCTTGAAGAAATTGTAATAAAAGATCTTTATGAATGACTGTGAACAAGACTGCATTTCTCTTTCTTTTAGAATGTCAGCAACCAGTATCTGGGAGAAGTGTTTTTTGACACCTCATTGTTTGTACATTGTGCTTTTCTTGTTGCTCTCACTTACCAAGGATTTTGCTCTGCATTCATGAGTGCCATCTGGGTAGCATTTCCATTGCTCACAAAGCTTTGCGTGGACAAAGACTTCAAGAAGCACGGTAGGATAATTTTGGCTTTTTATAAAAAAATAACTGTGTTAAAAATGCAAGGCTCCTAGAGATTATTTATTTATTTAATCAGTTGACTTTTCAAAATATTTAATTTTTTATGTCATGTAAATATTTATCTTGGCTAGGTGATGGTGGTGCACGCCTTTAATCCCAGCACTCGGGAGGCAGTGGCAGGCAGACTTATGAGTTTGAGGCCAATCTGGTCTACAAGAGCTAGTTCCAGGACAGGCTCCAACACTACAGTGAAACCCTGTGTCAAAAAACCAAACCAAACCAAAACAACTTATATATTACATTCCACATTCATGTTTTTGAACATATACCATTATATTACTTTAATCCTCCCTGATGAAATGTCGGATTGCACTAGATCACGTGTCAAAGGGACTGGAGTCACACCTGACTCAGTTTCTGTCAGATGCCAGAGTCGGTGAGCACTGTGAAAATGAGCCCTGTACTTATCATAGACTCTTATAGGTTTGTATTTTTTCTTTTTTTAGGTGCCCAAGGAAGATTTACTGCTCTTTACCTTTTGGGGCTGTTTATCCCCTATCTTTATGGACTGTATCTCATCTGGGCTGTATTTGAGATGTTCACGCCTATCCTTGGAAGAAGCGGTTCGGAAATCCCTCCTGATGTAGTGCTAGCCTCCATTCTGGCTGTCTGTGTGATGATTCTTTCCTCATACTTTGTAAGGAAACTGGGTTTTGTCTTTATTTTATATATGTTATGACTTTAGCTGTAATGGATTCTGTGAACTTATGTTGCTTGTACTTCATTAAGAAAAAGTTAAAGATAGGGTCAACGTCTGTGGGTTCAGT
>JAQHUG010000021.1:4671249-4708892 GCA_028555095.1 Dicrostonyx torquatus
GCTTCCCATGTCTGAGGAGGAAATGTGTGGATATAGACATGTGCTTCCCATGTCTGAGGAGGAAATGTGTGGATATACACACGTGCTTCCCATGTCTGAGGAGGAAATGTGTGGATGTAGACATGTGCTTCCCATGTCTGAGGAGGAAATGTGTGGATATAGACATGTGCTTCCCATGATTTGTTTTTAGTCTTTTTCTGAAAGGAATTCTAACTTAAATTTGAATAGAATTTCATTTTTTTGTCACCTGGGTTTTTGAGATATTTTATTTTTAATTAAGTATGTACACGTGTCTGTGAGGGTATGTGTATCTGAATGAAGGTGTCGATTCCCTGGAGCTGGAGTTACAGGTTGTTTTGAGTCACCTGACGTGGATGGGTTCTTGGAACTGAACCAGGGTCCTCTGTAAGAGCAGTATATGCTCTAACCACTACTAAGCATCTCCGCAGACTGTTTTGTCTTTTGAGAGAGACTCTTGCAGAATTGCCTAGACTTCCTTCAAATGATCCCCCACTTCAGCCTTCTGATTAAATGAGACCCGATCAGTTTTATATGTGATCCCTCCCACCACTCCCAAAACAGGTTTCTCTGTGTAACAGCTCTGGTAGTCCTGGAACTTGCTCTGTGGACCAGGCTGGCCTTGAACTCAGAGATTTACCTGCCTCTGCCTCTCCTCGGATTAAAGGTTTGTGCCACCAGTGCCCAGCCAAGTTTTGCATATAATTTAAATATACATTCAACTATATTTGTGATTTACAATAAAACATTCATTTACATATCTGTCATCTAGTTTAAAAGAAAAAAGCTCACTAAGAGTAACTTAGTAATTACTGAGTTTCCTTTTTGTTTCCCGTTTCTAATCAATTCTGATCTGGGGTAGGAATGTGGGTGAAGTAGCTAAAACAGTTTCCTTACTAGTCTTGTTCTTTTCAGCACATGAGTAGAACTTTTCATAACTTGGAAGGAAACGTAGTAAAAAGAGACTCTGGAATATGGATCAATGGGTTTGACTATACTGGAATGTCTCACATAACACCTCACATTCCTGAGATCAATGATACAATCCGAGCTCACTGTGAGGAGGATGCCCCACTTTGTGGCTTCCCTTGGTATCTTCCAGTGCACTTTCTGGTCAGGTTGGTCATTACTTTTTGCTTAAGTTGGGGATTAGTTCCCAAATTTGATCAATGTATCAAGGCCCTTATTAATTGAACCTTATCTTTAACTCAGTCAAGTGTTGTTTGTAATGCTTTACAAAGAACCAAAAAATGCATTTACAAAAAAATGCTTGTTGTAATAAGATTACAAAATTTTCATCTCTTTAGTTAGATAATGGACTCAGGAGAATAGTTTTAAGAAGTCTTTCTTCAAGAAACCTGAGTAGTAGTTAGAAAGGGTGACCCTCCCAATATGATACAAACAACAGTTACAGCTTCATCCTAGCTTGAGATGCTCTTAGAGTTGGCCTCTCAAGATTGCATCAGAGGAAACAGGATGGGTAGTAGGATTGCATAGGTAATTTATGTTCTTTTAAAATGATGCACTTTATGTGTGTGTATGTTTTCCCTGCGTTAATGAGCAGTGTGTATGCTTTGTGCCTTTCGAGGCCAGAAGAAGCACTGAATCTCCGGTTCTGGAGTTGCAGGTGGCTGTAAGGTGCCATGTTGATGCTGGGAACTGAACCTGGGTCCTCTGCAAGAGCAGCCTGGGCGTTTTAATTGTTTAGCCATCTCTCAAGCCCTTAACTTCCTTAGTCTTAAAGTGCGGAAGGGTTGATTACACAGTGCATCATCAGAGGCGCTGGCCTTATTTACACATTCATTAGGTGTTTCTCATATCCCTTTGTGTATTCATTCTGAACTCTGTCAGGTAAGAAGGCCTCCTAAATATTAATGCTACCTTTCTAATAGGAAAAATTGGTATCTTCCGGCTCCAGAAATTTCTCCAAGAAATCCTGCTCATTTCAGACTTATATCCAAAGAGAAGACACCATGGGATTCTATAAAGTTGACCTTTGAAGCAACAGGTGAGCCAGTTTTCTTCTTACCTCACTTCCTAAGCTTTTCAGTTAGTTACTTCTTTTGTCCTACTTTTTTTTTATTTACTATTCTTTTTCTTCTCTTGTAAAGTGGAAGCTTACCTTACCTCCCTTAAATTGTTATTCCTAATATATACATTCAGTGCTATAAATTTCCTTTTGAATACTACTTACGCTCTTGATTAAGGTTTCTTAAAATTTTTTTATAACTGTAACTTTTTACACCTGAGAAATTTTTATTTGGCTCTGGGGCTATAAAATAGGTATACAAATCAGTAATTTACTGATAATAAATCAGAGAAATTTATTTTACCAGTTCCTAACAACAAAAGCAAGTTCACACACTGGGGAGATAGATGTCCTCATTTAATTTTTTACATGAAGAATTACATCTTGAGTACCTAATGTTGTAGAAGCATCTTTTGTAATTCCAAAAGTTGACTTTATAGTCACTGGTGCTGGGAGTACAACTCCAAATAAATATGTAGTACAAATGGCAGAAGTATAGTTAGGGCCATTGCATAAATTATAATATTTTGTCCTAATCCCAAGACAAAATTCATTTAACAAGTCTTTATTAAGAACTCAAGAACTTTATTGGGAACTCAGATAGCAAGTCTATAAATTAAAGTCTTAAATTCCAGTCTAAAGACGGTCAGATTTGATATTTATATGCTGATAAATGAAGGTAAAAATATGTGTATGACTATATGACTATTAATGCTTCTGTAAGAGAAGAAAATTTGTACAGACAATATAAATACTAATTCACAACCTGTTAGGCGCATGTACTTTAAGTAGTTCTGTATCTCCTTATTGACTACTTTTTGATCTTACAATTGCCTTTTTACCAGTGAAAAACTTCCTTGCTCGAGTCAACAGTAGGTCTCCAAAGCTTTCTTTTGATTAATGCTAATTAAAAGCTGTGTATTTTTCTATATATTTTGTGCTGTCTACATATTAGGCACATGCTCTATCACAGAGCTACATCTCCAGCACCTTCCATTACGTTTAATCTATGTGTTTTCACATTTAAAGAGGATTTCTTACAGATAGTACTTAGTTGGGTTTTATGACCCAGTTTAAATGGATTAATATTTTTGTCTTTGTTCATTTTGTCTTCCACTCTTTATGTCTTAGTGTAGTTTTCACTGAGCTATTTAACTACTCCATTTTATAGGTTCCTTTAAAAAAAAAAGATTTGTTCTGGGCAGTGGTGTTGCACACCTTTAATCCCAGCAGGTGGGAAGCAGGTAGATCTCTGTGAGTTCAAGGCCAGCTTGGTCTACAGAGTGAGTTCCAGGACAGCCAGGGTTACACAGAGAAACCCTATTTTCAAAAACCAAAACAAAATTTTGTATTTGCATATGTGTGTGTGAATGTATGTCATACATTTGCAGGTATTCAGAGGCCCGAAGGAGTGTTGGATCCCCAGGAATTGGTGTTAAAGGCTGTTGTGAACTAAAGTCTGTTCATCAGAAAAGGGCAGCAAGTGTTCTTAACTGCTAAGATATCATTTCTCTTAGTCCTGTTGTCATTTTATTTTTAGTAATTGCCCTAGAGTTTGAAATGTGTATCTAATTCAGTTTCACTTTCAACAGCACTGTACTGCTTGGTGGGTATGCCTTTAGCTTGTTTGAGTCTTATCTGTAGCTGTGTCTTGCCTCAGCTTAGGAGTCTCCTGCCTCTGATTTACTGCTGCTAGGGTTACAGGTGTGCCACCATACTTGGCCAACTAGTTTATAAAATGTTATAGCCCTTTCTCTTCCATTGTTATTATTCCAGGCATAAGCAATTTAGTCAGATACAAAGTCTAATTAAAAACAGGCTGGGCATGGTTGTGCACACTTAATTCCAGTGGAGGCAAGCAGATCTCTGTATGTTCAAGGCCAACCTGTTCTATATATGGAACTTTAGGCTAGCTAGGTAAAACAGTGAGCAGCAGATGCTTTTAATAGCTGAACATTTTCTCCAACCCCAAATTAAACTTGTCTTAATGGTTGCTGTGAACTTTGCAATAAATCTATGGTTAACCCCTTGGGAGTACATGAAGTTGGTCTCAAAAGCAACAGGCAAGTCCTGTAACACTTCTTTGCTTCTTCACTTGAGATGATTAGAGCTTATTTCCTTTAGGTTTGTTTTGCCTTTGATTTGATTTTTGGGCAAACTAGCTCATGGCCTTCCTGCGCCAGCCTCCTGAGGGATCACTGTAGTGTGCCGCTTGGCGGTTGTGACTTTTTATTTCCCCCATCCCCCTTTCTGAGACAGGGTTTCTGTGTGTAGTCTTGGTTCTGGAACTTACTCTGTAGACCAGGCTGGCCCCAAACTCAAGAGATCTGCCTATCTTTGCCTCCTGAGTACTATACTAAAGGCATGTGCCACCACTGCCCACCCTGGTTATGACTTTTAAGAAGCCTTACTTTGTATTAGATACAGTTCATTGTCGGACACCCATTGACCTGAAGACTTGACTTTTCCCTTTCCCATGTTCAGTCTTCCAGGATTCCCCTCACAGTGTTGCCAGCTGATGTACAACATTTGATTGTCAATTCTACCTTAAGAAAACTTAATGAAGTTCTGCTGCTTGCAGAATGACTTCAGACTTCTTGGCAGAGCATTTTGGGTCTTTGGAAACCTCATAGGCATCTCAGGCTGTTCTTCAATAAGCAAATTGGGATTGTTTCCCTTTCTGATGAATTGTCCTTTGTGGAAATGTAATGACTAACTTTGTGTCAATCTGGCAGTACTAAATAGTTCCTTGATATTTGGCCAAATTATCCTAGACTTTTCTGATAACATGTAAGTAGTGGATTTGAGTCAGGTTGATTAGTTACCACAATCTAAACACTGAGAGCCTTAAGGAACTAGCCACAGGCCAATTAGCTTTCAGGTCTTCTTCAACTGCAGACTTTTCTGGGGGTGGACTGGGGATTAGGTAAATTTCCTCAGTAGTTATTTTTCTCATTTAGATTCTGTCTTTTCTGTTTTCTCAATACTTTACCTGTTGCTAGATACTGGACGTCCAAGATGGTAAACCTCCTGCCTTGTGGAGAGACCACCTAAAGTCACAGCACAGAGTAACCATGACAGTATGGTTTGGGTGTTAACTATATTGCTTGTCACTGCTAACTGATGGAAATGTCCCTCTTACAGGACCAAGCCATATGTCTTTCTATGTTCGAACCCACAAAGGATCAACACTCTCTCAGTGGTCTCTTGGCAATGGCACTCCAGTCACAAGCAGAGGAGGGGACTACTTTGTGTTTTACTCCCATGGACTCCAGGCCTCTGCCTGGCAGTTCTGGATAGAAGTGCAGGTGAGAATTTCCCAGGCTATCAGATAGCACTTAGCCACCTTGGAGTTGAGTGTTCTGGCTTTAGTGAACTAACTGATTATCTCTAGCAGGGGTCAGAAGAACAGCCTGAAGGAATGGTCACGGTGGCCATTGCAGCCCACTATCTATCGGGGGACGACAAGAGATCTTCTCAGCTCGATGCTCTGAAGGAGAAGTTCCCGGACTGGGCGTTCCCCTCTGCGTGGGTCTGCACCTACAGTCTCTTTGTGTTTTAATCGTGTGATGGGCTTTGAATACATGCCCCGTGGACATTACATGGGACACTCTCTCCCATGTCACATGGATATTTGTCACTGAGTTTTAATGAGCATATGTTCAAAGAGTTTTTGGGTTAACACTCTTCCTGGCCAGGTACCATATGGGTTAACCTTTGGGATAGAGATGCCTGGCCTTTTGTCACTTGAAATTCCAGTTTTCTGGCACTTAAGCACATGTGGATACTGCCATTCATACATGTCATTTATATGACTGTAAGGACTCAAAACATACCACTTGAGTAGCTTTCCTCTGAGGAACAAAGATGTACACTGTCAGACTACTGTTAATGAGATAGGTAAGTTCATTGTTATCAGTGGATACTACCACTCACTGGGATAGTGGCTCTCCTTACCCAAACTGCAGGTCACAGGAAATTGACTGCCATGAAGAAGGAAGCCCCACAAGCTACATTTCTTCAGGCAGCCATTAGGGTGATTTAGTGTCTGAAGTTTGAGCCCTGGGCCTGACTCCCAGTCCTGGAAGCCACTTCTGGATCATTTTCCTGAGGTAGCATTCATTGTCTACTTTCTTCTCAGACATATTCTTTTCATTTAGGAAGAGAACATTTTTTTCAGCTACATTTCCTTCTCACAGCTCCTGGGTTGTTCTATTTGCAAATAAGACCCAAACTTCTTCCTCAGAGCACTGAGTTGCTAGCATGGCTATTCTGAGTTCAAAGAGGAAGAGGGTGGGGTCTTCCATGTAATATTTATTCTTTGTTTTATAGGCATCCTCTGTTATACAAGATTAATCTTTTAGAACAATTTTATTGCTACATTGGGTTTTCTGTTTTCTAGCAAGTGACTAAGCTCTTATAACTTGTTGTGAGACTGGCTGTCTGATGCTGAGGCTGTGGTTTACACAGGAATGAGACAGCTACACCTGTATGTGTAGTGTTGAGATCCTGCAGAAAGGCAGCAGTAAGGTCTAAAGGTACTTTTTATTTTGAAGACAGGGATGTAGCTTGTAAGGCATATCATAGCAGAGCCTCTTGTGGCTTCTCTAGGTTTCAGCGGTGACAGAAATAAGATGAACACTACAATTTGCTAGTTTCTTTTTTACATTAACAAGTGTAAAAAGACAAATTTGAGTTAGTCAACAAACATGGCCCAAAATATAGTTGAAAGAAAAGCCATAGCAAAGTGAAAACAAAGCAAAATATACTTATTTAGGAACAGAGGGGTGTCCCTCAGAACCATCTGAATTCCAGCAAGAGCAGAGTTAAGTGTGCACTGCAGGAGAAAACTTCCTTACAGTTGCTTGTGTGATAGGCCAGTTTCTAATCATGTTCCTTGTATGCCTGCTTAATCTCTAAGTCCTTAAAAACTATCTGGGCCCATGCAGATATGAGGGCTGCAGCTAGAGCGGAACGGTAACGTGCTGACTGTCACATGTATTCACACTGGACTGTGGGAGCCACTGATTTTCCTAAACTTACAGAAATCATATCTACAGAAGTGTCTTGCTCCTGCTATGTATGTATTATCTGTCAGGTAGTACTTAAGATTTGCAGAACCACAGCTGATGGAAATAATAGTACTAATAGCTTAATGGATTTCAAAATATGGCTTCTATTCTGTTCCTGGTTTAACTGAAACTGATTACTAGAAATTACAGGGAGGGGCGGAAAACATGCCGAGGAAGCACATAAAAACAAGGTGTTCTCGGAGTTCTTTCCTGTTGGCAGGGTGCCATTGTCCTTTTTGGCATAATCATGGTTTTCCTTTTGCCTTTGGGTTATATCTCTATGCAAACATTTTTGATTTTCTTTAACATTATGAAACTTGGTATTGTACCCAGTAACGAGATGCTCAGTTTCAGGGCATGCTTAAAGGCCAGAGATGGTCAAGTATTTACATACAGTATCCATGGCTTTTAATAAGCACACTCTGTAGTTATCAGTAACTCCCCCTTTTAAAGATTATCTGATCATTTGAGTAATTGACTTCTAAAAAGACATTTTCAAAGTCTAAGTAATGCATTTTCCTCCTAATGAGTGTAATATAAGCAGCACGACAGGGAGGATAAAGAATTGTGACTTCACAGTTCTCAATATTTAAGAATGATTGTTCTAAGAAGTGTTTCCAGTTTAGCAGCTGCGTTAAATGTCTGAGATTCCCCCAAGGTTTATGTAACTCAGGAAGCTACTGGAAGAATGCGTCTGGTCCATCTCTTTTCACTTCTTTGCTGAATTGTTGAGGGTTAATTGTTGCCTTACAATGTTACTGAAATAAACTTTTTAATATACTGGTTGGAAAAAAATGGATCTTTTAAAGCTGCTTTTATTCTATCTCCACATTTAAGGCTATTTTATATTCCTAGTCTTTTTATATAAGAAAAATATTTAAAAAGATCTACATGGCTTGAGCATAACCGCTGTTTTAATAAGTGGTGTAAGGAAAGAATTCAAGATGGGAATGTTCACTTCACATGGAGTCCTTTTTACCTGGAATGAAATGATGCACCTGAATTTCATAGAAATAAAAATAACCTCCTTAGCAAATGGTAAAATCCTGAGCATATTCAGGCTTATATCCTCTTCACTGGGATAGGAAATCACAAAAGGATTATCAAAAAAAAAAACTTTAATCTGGGGGCTAGGGATAAGAGCAGGGAAAGAAGTTCCCTTGCAGGCTGTGGCCCATTTCTCACCACCCAAGAGAAGGCTGGTGCCAGGACAGACATTTCTCTGAGCTTAGTTTTCTGAGGAGATTCTTTCCCAGCAGAGCAGTCCAATACAAAGTGAAACTATGATTTTTATTCAAAGATACAAACACACGTATGTATGATGCCTCATTATGTTGAACTTTCAAAAACATACTTGATTGCAAAAATTGATAATTTAATCCAATTATCCTGACCAAATAGGATTATTGAAATGGACCACACTAACAGAATAAATGATGTTCTTCTCTGGC
This sequence comes from Dicrostonyx torquatus, assembly GCA_028555095.1. Lineage (NCBI taxonomy): Eukaryota > Metazoa > Chordata > Mammalia > Rodentia > Cricetidae > Dicrostonyx > Dicrostonyx torquatus. The sequence continues at coordinate 4,679,820 of JAQHUG010000021.1, forward strand.
CATCCCAGAAGAGGATTTCTTCTACCTGCTAAAGGTTATCAGTGAGAACCCAGAGCATCACACTTAATGATAAGAGATTGAAGAAGACAAAATGTCCATCATTGCCCCCCCTACTTTAAACATCATTCTGGTGGTTTTGGCCAGGACAATCTGGCAGGAAAGACAAAAACATTTAGATCCTAAATGCAGAGTTAAAATTATATCTGGTTGCAAATGACATGACTGTCTATATAGAAAATAACATCCAAAGATGGAATTAAGCATTCCATTTATGGGAGTACCAAAAATGAAACAGAACAGAAAACAAACTATAAGATACTGATGAAAGAAATCAAAGGCCTAAAATGAAAGATACCTTCATGGATTGTGGAGCATTCTTGAGATTTGTTTTACACACTGCATACACTTCCTATGCAATTCCCACTTTGGGTGTACACACACTAAAAAGATGGTCTTAAATTCATATGGAACCACAAGACTCCTGGGATAGCTAAAATAGCCTTGAATGTATAAATAAATGTAATGCCTATTCTTCTAAAGCTTCCTACAAAGAGCAAGCCTTGTCCAGTGTCCTGCTACCATAAACACAGATCACTGTACCAGATGCTGATCATCACAACTGAGTCCAGAAACAAGCCCACATATTCACTGTTCACTGGGGGAAACGACTTTTCCATAAATTGTACTCAGACAACCGAGTAGCCATATGCAAATAAGTTAAGAGTTCTTCATATATACAAAAATTAACTCAAAATAGGTAGGTCTAAATGTTTGAGCCATAACTACAAAGCATACGCATAAATAGATATAACCTCGGGTTAAATTGTAGTTTCCCAGCTTTGACACAAAAGCACGCCCAACAAGAAAAGAAGAAATTGTGGACTCCTATCAATAAGAAAAGCTGTTTCAAAAGACAGTGCCAAGAAAGGGAAATCATAGCTAGGAGGTGGTGGCACATGCCTTTAATTCCAGCACTCAGGAGGCAGACAGGCAGATCTCTGTGAGTTCAAGGCAAGCCTGGTCTACAGAGTGAGTTCCAGGATAGCTAGGGCTGTTATACAGAGAAACCCTGTCTTGAAAAATAAAACAAAAGGGGGGGAATCATAAAGAATGAGAAAATAGGCCGGGCGGTGGTGGCGCACGCCTTTAATCCCAGCACTCGGGAGGCAGAGGCAGGCGGATCTCTGTGAGTTCGTGACCAGCCTGGGCTACAAGAGCTAGTTCCAGGACAGGCTCCAAAGCTACAGAGAAACCCTGTCTCAAAAAACCAAAAAAAAAAAAAAAAAAAAAGAATGAGAAAATATTAATCATAAACTTGGGTAGTCTTGTATCTGAAAATATATAAAATCACTGGCAAGCCAAAGATAAAAATGACCTTTCCATTTGTTTTCAAAGATAGCCAAATATGTAATAACCATACACAACCATTTTCATGCAGATCTTGAAAAACTTTTGACTAAGATGATAAATCTAGTTAGCAGAAGCTGGAGCCTTTATTTGCTCAAGGACATAGTGACTACATTATCCAGATATTCCACTTCTACAGAGAACCGAAAACATCCATACAGAAGAGCCTGGGTCCCCCAGTCCTCTTCCTTATCTATGGAAGAACCTTAGAGGGTTCCTGAAACCATAGACACATGAGACATCGTTCTTTTTCCCTATATATATATACATACAAGATTGTAGGAAGTTAAGTTACAGGCTGAGAGGAGCCAACCTGGAGTCTGCCTGGGACTTTCAGAGGTCCTAATCGTGCCTAGCCAATGAGGGGCAACCATATGGTGTCAATGGGTCGGAAGGTCTGAATTCTTGGGGGTTGTACAAGGTTTTCTCCATTGCTAAATAAACAAGTCTGCTGTATTCCTTTGACCATACTCCCTGTGATGCTGCGCCTTCTAACCCCACCCCCCTGAGGATGATGTTAAGCCCAGGTACACATGAAAAAAGTTATGAGTTCAGTACAACAAGAAATAGGTATAACAGTGTGATGTTAGAAACTATTTAGGTCTGTATTTTAGATTTAGTACTTTTTGGACCTCAGTTGAAGGCAAAGCAGGGTAAGGGAGAATTATTATGGATGTTTATAGTGTTACAGTCTAAAGTTGAAAACCCAAACTGTAACCTTTAAATGGATAGTAAACATATCCACACAACAGCTTTATTTAGCTTTAAAAAAAGTAAACAGATACAAAAAATTTTGAAAACAACGCCAAGGTGATAAATACCCACATACTAGATAATTCTGTTTATGAAAGGTCTAAAATAAGGAAATTCACAAAGCATATTTAAGGGACAAGGGAAACCATGATAATCATTATCAATTTACCTATCAGAGTCGATACCTAGTTTCTTATACATTTCTGTTAGTTTGGTGATAGTGTTCACTATATTTGAACGTGTACACCAATGTTATGAATAGTTCAGTATTCTATCACCAGGCATTTGGATATTCCCACAGTATATCTACATATAAATATTTTAAATACATTTGTATTTCATTCAGGAAAGATAAGTGGTGACACTGTAAGGTAAAATTTATTTTTTGTGGCATTTAATACATACCTTCTTTGCTGTTAACCTGAGATAAGTAAACAAAAACTTGTATAATAGTTTTATTACCCTTTACCACGGGGAGTGGGGGATACATATTACAGAAGCAGCAGCAACTTTAATTACAAGCAAAGGTTTTTGTCCCCAAATGATTTGTTTTGGTATCAGCAAGAAATTTAACCATATATATTAATTTTCCAATACTTATGCTGAATATTTAAGTTCATTAAAGATATGGCTTACACAGTTGATATATTTTGAACCAAACAATACAGCAAAACAAAGTTTCTAAAATATTTTTAAAGTATATAGCCAAAGAATAATTTTCTCAAGCTTGCCAAATTTCTTGCCTCAGTGTTTCCTAGTTCTATGAGTTGGACACTCTATATTTTCTTGTAGAATCACGCCCAGTCTGGGCACAGGAGGAACATTAACTAACCCAGACCCTGCTTTACAGACTGAGAGGTGGTGAGATGAGTGGGCACAGCAGCACACAACTATAAAATCCCAGCAGCTGAGAAGTTTCAAATTGGTGTGCAGCTTGGGCAAGGCTCTGCCTCAAAAAGGAGGCGGGGCTGGGATGTGACTTACTACTGGAGCACTTGGTTAGGGGCCTAGGCTCCTCTTTAACACTGCTCCACCACCACCAAAAGAGGTGAGTTTAACTCAGCAGCAGCCATTTAAGACATCTGAAGAGATCACGGCTACTTATGATAGTAAATTGTTTTTATTAACTAAATAAAATTTCTGGTCACACTAGAAATACCAAGGAAATGCTAACTCTTCTCCCTGGTGGAGTGGGACAGAAGACATTTCAGCTGCGGGTTTTTTTCTTTTTTGCTGCACTGCATGTACTTACATAGGAAACTTTATTCTGTATTTTAAAATTCAGAACAAGGTGGTGGTTTGAGACGACTTAAATAAAGTAGCACCAGAAGGACCAGGTAACAAGAGTCACATATTTCACCCATTCAGGAGTTTTATTATGTGAAATTATTGCACTTCTAATGTAGAAAGGAAATAACAGTAAATTACCAAATTCAATAATTTTAAATAGTTGGTGAAACTTGAAGCAATTTCAAAATAATTTTGAGATTCCCTCTAAAGAACGTTGCCTAAGAGGACTAAATCTATCTCTTTAAAAAGAAGAACAGAGGGCTGAATTTTATTTCTAAGCTATATCTGCACTATAAGAGAGGCTGTTTTACATAGTGGTACGAATTTGGTCCACATCAAATACATTGTGTTATAAAAATAAACAATATTTTGTAAAAAATAACGTGGCATTCCTTGTTCAAATTGCACAGTACAAATAAGCTATCTAAATTAATACTGTTATTAATAATTAGAATTACATATGGTGGGTATTGTACGTATTTAGTCTGAAGCAACTGAATATGTAGTTCTGCTTCCATAATGTATGAAAACTAAAATTTAAGTCATGTCTAGAAATACATAAAATATTTTTCAACTTTTACAATGAAGAATTTACAAACCAATTTTTAGTAGCTGATAATACAGGATCCCATAGTCTATTTACATAAAAGCCCATTTTTATTCAATTTACAAAAGTAATAAATAAGAAGCTACATTAATTTGCACAAAACCTCTTCCACTTCATGATTAGTGGGATTACCACCACTTTACAGCTGAGCCAAGAATCCTGTCTCTATGAAGACCTCTCATTTTGGAAAGAAGAACAAATCTTCTCTTTATTCCAAGAGTGAGTATAGTTATGCAGAATCCAGCATAAAACCTTACAGATTATAATACATGCCTTAAAAATATGGACAATGCCTTTGCATTTATTTACATAAGAATATTCACAAAAAGATACAGTTCTTTAATACAAAAATTTAGTGGTGTCAGCATAATTGACAAGAACCCCTCACCCTCTGTCCACACTGATCTAGTAGGAATTAAGCTTGCTCAACCAGGCACATTAACTCACAGGTATAGCTTCCATCAGTTCGGGACTGCTACAGAACAGAGTACTAAATCCAAAGGATCCCTGTCCACTGAATCATACTATGCAAGGGTAGCATCTACTCAGAGGACCAGCTGGAGTCCAGATGACTCTCTCGAGGAAGCAAACAAGTAGCTCAGGTACCGATGAGCTACAGCAAGCACCTTAGCATTTATTTAAAAGAAAGTTAAAAAAAAAAAAAACCCACCCCACAAAAACAAAACCAGCCTAGACATACACTGAACCAGAAAATATATAAGCTATAAGTAGTGAAAAAGCTCACCTGGGGCAAAATAATCCCTATTCATTAACAACTACCCATCTGTTGTGAATAAAACCAAAATATTCTACATGTACATCTATATTATGCTCAATACTTTCTAGTGCAGCTTACATTTTTCTTATGAAAGATGCTTTGATACCACATATTTTATGGAGTCCAAGAGATTTAGAGGAAGAGTTCATTAAGATATAATAATACTTTACGAAAGAGTTTTTGACCCTTGTTCTTTTACCTGTGAAATCGTTCAGCCAGGTCACTGTGTGCTCATGCACGCTGCTTGATTAATACTGCCTCTTGTGATGTTACTTGCTGTTGTCAGGACACAGAACAGTCATACGCTCCGTCCTGAAATGGCTCCTCCTCATCTGCTTGTGTTGTGTCCTCTTCTTTTCGGCTAACCACACTGTTACTCCCAGTCTCACTCTGAGAGATGCTTGCACGGCTGGAAGAGCCCCTGCTCTCCTCTGCTCTGGGGCTGGTCTGTTCAGCAGTCTTACCCATTGTTACTGGCTGGAAGGTGTCAGGCTGGACTTGCTCTTCTGTTATTTCACTGAGCTTCTGCAGTTGTGGCTTAATGATGTTTAAAAATGGCTTATATCCAGGGCTGAGTAAAGGAGGGAGAATTAGTTGTCATCTGCTGTAATTCAAAAGACTTGCTAAAGGGGCTGGGGAGATAGCTGAGTCACTAAAGTGCCTGTGCAGGTGTGAGGTCTTGAGTTCAATCCCTGGGGACCCACATATAAAGCTGGTGTGCTGGTGCTGTGAAGGCACAGAGAGGGTTTCTGGAGGCGTGCTGGACAGCCAACCTAGAAAACCAGTGAGCCCCAGATCCCAGTAAAGAGACCCTGTCTCAAAAAAACAAGAATAGCTGACCTCTGTCTTCTACACGTGTACACAAGTACAATGGCACACACATGCACAACTTGGTTAAACGTTTAGATAAACTCTTAGTAGACATTAGTACAGTAAAACAAGTGATGGAGAGAAGACTCTTGAGCATCCTTCTCAGAACAGACGTACCTGGCTCAAGGGTGAATCTTAAATTTCTTAGCAGTGAGGGCAATGACTGTTATTTCAAAATAGTATTGCAATAAGAAACAAGGAATAATGGATTTTAGATTCAAAGGGATCATCTGGAAAGTATCTAACTTAAATACATTTGGTAAGTAGGGGAAAAGTACGTAAGGGAAGTAACAGCTTCAAATCTATATATGACTGCTGACAAAGACAGTCCCCTCTACCATCTACTACTTCTGATCTGGAAATACTAATAGCTACCATGAAGTGGTAAAATTTATATAGACTACACAACCTGTCTTTGTGTATACGTTATACTATTCTAACCACAGAATTACCAATCTAAGTTTGTCTCATTCTTAGATCACTTGTATGACAACAATCTTAAGTCAGCATATGCTTCCACATTATAACTAACGAAACCTATAAACTATTGAGTGAACAGTACCCATTCAAGTGGCTGAGTACACAATGGTTAGAGAAAATTATTTTAAAATATAAAAATTAAAGCTTTTTTTTTTTTTTTTAGTTCTACACACTTAAAACCTCCAAAATGAATGAGTTATAAGTTCATTTTGGAGGGAGGGAAACAGAATAGGGCATCATATACCTGAAAGTTGCTATTTACACCAGGTTTACCTCAAACTCAGATCTGCCTGCCTCTGCCTCCCAAGTGCTGGAATTTACAGTGTGTGCTACCAATGCCTTACCATTGTAACAATCGTAGTGTGAAGTCACTACTCACCAAGTGTTATCAGCGTATGGAAGCCATAACTTACCAGTCAGTGGTGGCCCACCGCTCCACAGCATGCAGCCCTGTTTTTATGTTCTGTAGCATCTCTCCGTCCATCTCTGAAGACTGGGCAATGCTCAGAATCTGATTGACTACTGAGGATTCTCTGAGAATCAGGCCGATGACAACACACCAATCCAGACATCCTGCCTCCATGAAAATGTGCAGCAAATAACTATTTATAAAAGCAACAACAGAATGATTTGTATGAAAGAGGTCTGCTGATACACAAAGGGCAGTAAGTACTTAGGAAGTAGCTCCAGTTTCTACCTGCACACAGAAACCTGGCTAGGCTTTTGTGTTTTCAACAATCTGAGAAACTTACCGAAGCTGAACTTGAGATTTATGGGGGCCTTTACTCGCCAACTCCATGGAGATGTGTTCCAACTCGGACTGAGTCAAACTGAGTGTGGAGAAGTTTTCATCCACTACTGTCCAGTCTCCATCCACCATGGAGCTGCTTTCAGTCAAGTCTGTAGCTGAACCAATGCTGCATTCATCACCTGATGAGGAAATTTCAGAAGTTATAAATGAGCTTTTCATTTCATAAATGAGAATTTTCTTTCATTATATTAGTTATTTCCAAAAAACTGATCTCTCCTCAAGATTTCAAAATGAAAATGTTAAATCTATTACTGTAACAGCCATTATATGAACAACATATATATATTTTAAGAACTAGCAGGGCAATAAAAAGAAATATGCCTTAAAATGGGAAACATTCTAATTTTATAATTAAAAGTAATAGCAGTTAGAAGCCTTCATCTACAGCATAAGCTTCACTAATAGTGATGACAAAATGATAGCCCAATACTAGGTAAATACCTGCCATAAAGAAAACAGGAAAAAATTAATTTGGGCTTGGAGAGTAGATCTATAGTTTCAACTACTCGGGTAACTGAGACAGGAGGATCTTAAGTGCAAGGGAAGCAGGAAAACTTAGTGTGACCCTGTCTCAAGTTTAAAAATATAATCAAAAACAAAAAAACAGAAGGGCAGGCTTGAGGTGTAGTTCAGTGATATAAGCTTGCTTAGCATCCAGGAGGTCCTCATTAGATGCCAAATATTGGCTATCCCCTCCTCTACGAAAAAAAAAAAAAGAGTAAGAAAAAAAAAAACCCCTAACTGCTATTGAAGCTTTTATATTTTATAACCCCATATCAACACAAATGCTTCAAAATCTCTTCTGCTTGTATTTAACCATTACTGTATAGCAGAAATTGGTATAATGTTTAATATTTTTATAAAATTGTCACATAATATCTCAGACTTGAAAGCCAAAGAGGTAAAATGAAAATTTTATATAAAAAATGAAAAATAATTTTTCATAAATGTTATTAATGAAATAAAAACTAGTGATGGAAAGTACATTTTTTATGGAAAATTCCTTATATGATGATGATACTTTATTACATGGACTTCAAAGACAATATTTCCTTATCAAAATTAATAGCAAAGGGTCAGCAAGGTGGCTCAGAGAGTAAAGAATACACTCGCCTGACAGATAACCAGAGTTTGGTCTCAGAAACTCACAAAAAGATGGAAGGACAGAACTAATTACACAAAGTTGTCCTGACTTCTACAAGTGTATTCTCCCACACATGTGACAGATACACATACACAATAAATATAAATTAAAAAACTTGATTGCAAAGATTTACTTAGTGTCAACCTATATTCCATACATCTACAGTAAATATGGTAAAGCCCTGAAGTCAATTTGTCATTATCCACTTATACAGGCAGATGTTTAATGGCTAATTCTTCGGGATATTGACAGAAGTATGATGCTGTATCTTTGAAATGCTATGGCACACGATCTTTTCCCAAACAAAACTCAAGAAGAGCTACAGCTTGTTCCTTTATTAGATAAATACCTTTATTAGATAATGGTGACAGGAAAGCATCTTGCATTTGTGGTCCAGGGGATGAGGCTGTGTCTGTGTCCCCATGGGTGGGGCCGATGTTGCTGAGCCAGCTCTGACTTCGTTGGATGTTAGAGATGCCAGAATCCATCTCGGAGGTTATGAAAGGGTCAGCTGACTGAGACTTTAACAGCTGCTCACCCACTGCTTGGTTAAGTCCAGAAGCAAAAAACAAAAAAACAAAAAAAGGTGTATTGCCATTGCCAAAACGGTCAGTTCAAAGCCAATCACCGTCATATATGGTATCATTTATTCAAAACTAGGGATGTGAAATTATGGAAGAGACTATCTCTGAGCCATTGTATGTTTCTTATTGTACCTACGCCACTCTTTACTGTCTTGATCTAAGTGACTTGCCTTAGTTCTTAAGATAACCCAAAGTTTCCAAACACCATGATAAAAAGGTATTATCTAAATAGTTGGAAAAATATCTGAATTTATAAACTTCTTTCTTTTACTCAAACGAGTTTTCCTCTCCAAGTTCAGGAAATGGCATGTGTCAAAGACAATTTATCATCACCTGGGATGAGCTCTGTTAGGTAATCATAGCCGAGCTTATTTGAGGATCATGACTGACTCATTCTAGATTCTTTGTTACAATAAGGTAAATAAAGGAACTTCTACATTCAATTCTCAACCTGCTCATAGTTTAGTAATGGTTAGATTTGAGTTAAACTTCAAGCCCAAAAGACTTAAGAGATAATAGTTTCTACCTGATATATATCTTTGGCCAGCTGTATAAAAAAATTGGCTTTTATTTGCTTTTAAATTTGGAATGAAAAGAGTTCCATAAACGTCTACCAATGTTAACATGTCTAAATATCTAAAATAAAATACGTTTTTTGTAAAATTGTCAGCAGTCCACATTACCTGTACGGCACTTTCCATTTTTGAAAGGGGAACTGAGAGAAGAGGCTGGGATAATGGGAAGTGGCCACAGGAAATCCTTGTGAAGTCTCTTCAGGGCTACTACAAAGTTGTCTACACGGGCAGCTCGAGTTCGTTCTTTGCAAAGCCAACTGATTAGTTCAAAGCCTAGCTGGGCTGCAAAGCAGCCGAGGTCCTTTAAACGCACATCTTCTAAGAGCCGCCGAGCATGTCTCCACAGCATCATGTCAATATACATGTTCTCAGCACAGTCACTGTCTCTGCTCCATCTGGAAGACACAGAAGGAAGCTAAAGAACAACTTACTGAAGAACCTCACACACTTTCACATAGCATTAGATAAAGTTGAAAAGGAAGCAAGAGATTCAATATCTAATGTGCCTAAATAGGAAGAAAAAGCTTCAGGGATTCTCCATATTATACCACCACAACCTGTAAACACAAGGGACAGAGTCACCTTTTTAGTTTGTTTTTTAATTTTGAGTCAGGCTCTTTCTATATAGTCCCGGAATTCACTATACAGACCAGGCTAGCCTTGAACTCACGGATATCATCCTGTTTCTGCCTCCCAAGTATTGGGACTAAAGGTGTACACCACCATGCCAGGCACAGAGTTACTTCTTAAGACCAATCTGTGAAATTGAATATATGGAATAAGAATAAATAGGAGACAAACAAAAGCCAGACCAGGAAGAGGTGGTGTATAATTAGAGGGAGGAGAAGAAGAGCAAACAAATAATGCATTTGTTAAAAATATTAATGAAAAAGAGGGGAAAACGTAAAAGAAAACCTCTCTAGTTGAGTTGTATAGCTATAAGAAAACAAACCTTATAAAAATTAATGATGATATAGCTTCTTATCTCTCATAGCTATGAGTGAATGTGTAGCCAGTTTGGTAACTGAGTAGTGGGCTGGAAGTGAGAAGCAGGGCATGGAGCAGTAGAGAGCCTGGCGTTGGGAGCAGAACTTCTCACATTTAGTTTTCACTTGGCTTTCCTTTAGTTGTGTAAACATTATCAAGTATATTTTTGAGTGTCTATCTTTTCACCTGCACAATGAGTAACAATCCTGCTTAGTTTTAAGGATTAAGACCTAAACATGCAAATAGGCTTAGAATAGTGCCTGGCATTTGAGCTCTTGGTAAGGTATTAACCAAAATTTAAGTTGAATGTATGTCTGGCAACTGTTGATACTCCTCTCCATGGCTGTGTTTTACAGTATGTATTGGGGAGAAGTGTTAAAGACTAGTGACAGAATAAAAAGTAAAATACCATAAAATATGCAAACTCTTGATATGTTCCCAGAATTGCAGTAAAAATATAAATAACATGAAAGAAACACCCAGGGAAGAAAAGTCGTAGGGGCCAAGAAAAGGGAACACAGAAGCAATGCAAGGACTTCATGAGCCAGATCTCCTATCAAAATCGCTGTGAGTCCACAGCCACACCACTAGAGACTATTTTCCATGCAATTGAAAGATGTAGTCTTTGGTTTTTAGAACACACCAGGTCTTCAGTTCTCTCAATACCTAATGTTTTTTCTGGTCCTCTGTCATCAGAAGTAATTTATGTTAATTACATTTAGAACAAGTACATCTAGGATCTACCTTAGTATAAAACTTAGCATAAAACTTACACAGAGCACAGGAATGAACTTAACAGGAAAGAGAAAGAAAAAAAAAAGCCGTCTCTAAGTCTTTTGCAAATGAAAAAGACTTAATTATACAAATAAATGCCTTGAAATGCAATGTGACAGATGCTCTGGAAACAGCAATTGCTCTTTATTCCTTTACCTTTTTCCAGAAGGACCAGATGGCATACTTAGTGTTTTCTGTAAGCTGAATTTACCAGGAGGAACATTTTCAGCTGACTGAGATAAACTGATACTCCGATTCCTGAAGAACTCAAATCCACCACTTGAACTGGGCTCCTGTAGTTACACACAGCAGGCAGTAGTTTTAGCCAAAGATGCCATGTAGTTGGATGCCCTAGAGAAGCTGTACAGTTCTACAACTAACCTGAGCTGTAGGTGTGGATGGAGGTGTCTCAGATTCTCCAGAACCAATGGCTTTAAGAAATCGAATCATGTGTCGACACAAGTCCCATTTGCCTTGCTCCAGTGCTGTGTTGAACAGAAGGGTGGCATGCTGCCTACTTACTGCAGGGACTTCCATATTCTACAAAAAACCACCAAGGAAGACAACACTCAATTTATATGATACAATTTAGAAGACAGAGCAATTCTTTTCTTGACATTTCCCTCAGCCCAAGGAATTAGCTGGCTGGAGGCAATTTAATAGTAAGATTAAAAGGATCATTTAAAAGTACCATATGGGGAAAGTGAAGCTGGGGCTCTGCCAGGATAGCTCATACTATGACTCACTGCACTGTTACATGTTAAGAGAACAATGCATGCCTCCCACCCATCATGACTTTCTCTTTGTAAGAAGTTACATCATTCATATTTTACAGGATAAGGAGACAAAGTTATCCAAATTGTTTAAAGGTCAACAGAAAAGCAAGATAAATCTGGTATTGCCTGATTCCAAAACACTTGGCCTGTCTCTTATAGTGTTTTGTCACCAAACATGCCTCAAGCAGGACCAGGCAGCACTACTACAGACTAAACATTCCCAGCACTTCCGTCACAACCTAGCACCTTGCCTGCACTCACTGAAAGCTGCCTGACACACTAATCATAGCTAGAGCCTCTTTCCCATCAACCCCAGCCACCCAGGCAGTCTGTGGGAGGGCTGGGAAGAACAACAAGGGTCAGCAAAAGGAAAACACAACTACACTGACTTTCCTTATGATGCTGCTCTTTTCTTCCATTAGGACTACCTACCAAATGAATCCCAGAAGCTTGGGCCACTAGCCTCTCCTTGAGTATCTCCTCCGGTTTCAGTTAGTTGTCATGAAGCAATGATATGATAAGAAATCTGCTTCAGTCTGAGATTCAAACTGGCTTTATGGTTAGCTTTTTGTACAAATGAAAGAACTTTAATGTAGCCTTTGAAATCCACCAGATTTATAGTAGTAACAAACTTTTTAGCCTTTTTACCAAATATATAATAAAACATTTTCAGGGGTCTCATTACTTTGAGAAAAATGTGTTACAAAGGTTATTAGTGTGACAATTCTGAGCCTTCTCAGCTGTCCACAGGCAGGCTAAGACTGGATGTTATGTTAGTTATTCAGAATTCTTCCAGCAATTTCACATTGTAAGGAAAAAAAGATCTATTATTATGGGTAATGAATGCACTAATGTCCAAAGTTCCATTTTTTCCTACTGTTAATGTTTCTTACAGTAAAGTAGTATTTCTAATGGAACATGCAGATATATCTATAATTTATATATAAATTTAAGATTATATATATAAGAAAATTTCAGCTGAGAAGACGGTTCAGTGGGTAAATTTCTTACTATGCAAACCTGACAACATGAATTCAGAATCCATGTTAAAAAAAAAAAAAAAGCCCAACACAGCAGTTGTCACATGGAGCCCCTACAAATATATGGGGGGAGGAGAGAGGAGAATCTGCAGAAGCACAGAACCCAGCTCTCCTGGCTTATGCAGTAGTGAAAAGATGACCAGACACTGTCTCAAACAAGGCTGAAGGCAAGGGTCAATACTAGAGATTCCTTTGACCTTCACATGAATGCCAAGGCACGTATATACCTGGGTGTAAGTGTACACACATACAAACACCCCTTTATACTTTTAGTCTTATTTAAAATTATATTTTGAAATCAATATGTCTTAGGCCTATTTAGGGAAAGACAGCTATAAATACTTTTGTGATGCCACTTTTATAACATTCAAGGAAATGTGGTCATTTGGCAAGCTTCAGCTCTTCAAAATGAAACAGATACGCAATAGAGAAAATATGACCATTAATTCATAAACACTATCATAAGACATACCTTCCCCTCTAAAATTAAGATCACTATTTCTTCTCTCTTTATAAGGAGAACTATTACCTGTAAGATAATAAGGTAAGAAGCAGCTGTATCCAAATCCTGTGCCATCAAACATTCCTCGAATAAGTCCTTGGGGTTTCCAACTGCTGCAAAAAGGTAATTCCACAGAGCATATTCAGTCTTCCTGGCACAGTGCACGACTGTCTGAAGGAAAAGGGGGAACTCGGTGATAAACTTCGCCACGGTGGGAAGCAGGGGGTCGGGAATGGGCTCCCGTGAGGTAGCTTCTTCTTCCAGCACTTCATGGAGCATGAGCTCCAGCACGTGCGGGAAGTAAGGTAATGCAGCGCAGGACTGAGCCAGGAGTAGCGCTTGCTCTCCAAGGTTCCTGACCAGAAGCTGACGGAGGATATGATGGAGGTAGATCTGAGAGGTTCTCTCCACAACACAGAAAGGGAAGAGCACCTCCAGCTGCTCCCTAGCGCTGTTCCGTGTATACAAAGAATCATAGAGTAAAGTGTCATTGACAGCACCAAGGACCAATGCATCTTCAAACAGCACGGCCAGTGGGTAAATGTTGATATGGAAAGGCAGCATGATCCGCTGGGACAAGAAAGAGTGGGGCTTGCGGTGATCCCTTGGAAAGAGGGGGAGCCAGACTTTCATCCCTGAACCACCACAGCTCAGCCAGAGGGCCTCCAGAAGGTGACGTTTTTGCTTGTTTGCTCGACAGGTAGTCCAGACATTTTCCACCGACTGGGCTAGTACAACCGGAGGACAAAACGGCAGCTGAAGGAGGAGACACAAGAATTGCTGGGTTTGGTTTTCCTATTAAACTTGTAGGTTCCAAGTTCATAGGTACTAGCTTTGTAGACTTTAAGAATTAGTTTTTTGTTTGTTTGTTTGTTTAAGTAGGGACATTTATTTAGAATTAGAAATAATAACAGCAGTACTCTTTCAAAGGATATGCATAGAAATCTAAAAACAACACCCTATGAATACCAATCTCTATCTCTATTTTCCAACACATATGAAATTTACAAACATGTGCCTGAGCAGTGACCTCTGGAAAATTAGACACTCTCCTAGTTTAGGACTTGCCCTTCACTATCTCTTTAATTATTATTTTATTTTTTATTTTTTGGTTTTTTTGAGACAGGGTTTCTCTGTAGCTTTGGAGCCTGTCCTGGAACTAGCTCTTGTAGACCAGGCTAGGCTGGTCTCGAACTCACAGAGATCCACCTGTCTCTGCCTCCCGAGTGCTGGGATTAAAGGCGTGCGCCACCACCACCTGGCCCACTTATCTCTTTTCTTAGCGCAGTTGTAAGATATATTTTCTTAGCTTTTAATCACAACACACCTTACATTCCTCCACTCATAAATTGTAAGTTCCTAACCTCACAGGGCTTGAAATGCCTTACACTTTTACTCACGAGTTTCCTTTGGTTAGAGTTACTGTCCTTTTCACGGATTTGAGGGCCTGACCTGTCCCTCTGCATCATGATGAGCTGTCCTGCAAGGTTCAGCATTATGCTCTCTGCATCACGAGCCTGAAATTTCAGAAGAGAAACTCATCAATACTAATGTTTAGACATGTTCTTGGCATTTCCTCCCCACCTAGTAAAATGTAAAGGTTAAACAACCAAACAGCAGTTGCTGGGGTTACACTCTGTAGAGCCACTTTGCTAGACTCTGTAGGAATATAAGTTTCCTGACTATGACAGAACAAAGATTAACACTGTGCAGTTAGTGACCAATGAGTGCAGAACTGAATTATTCTGGAAAAACTAAGAGAACTTCAGAAACTCACAAAAAATTAGAGGTCATTTCAGTAATCTAGCTGGCATCACTACGGAAGGTTTAAAAGGATATGGAGAGACTTGGGAGGTCAGGAAGACACATAACAGGAAAGGGGCTGGTATTCTAACTTAAGCATGAAATATAAATGAATATAGAGCTAGGGCAGATCCACTGGGAAAACTGAGAAGGGTCTCCTGGCCGAATGGCAACAGATCTTCAAGGAAAACTTGGAAAGTCAAGCAAGAGGGCAGTAGGACATAAACCACCACACATGCTTCTCAAATGAAAGAATCATTTTAAAAAAATCCTATTTAGTCAGGATGAATTGGTATATTAACTTCAGGAACAAGGAACCAGTCTGCCATGTTTTATTGCCATCAAAAAAAAAAAATCAAAAAATTTTTCAATCAAATGCCAGAGTAAAGAGCCTACAATTATTACTGTAAACTGCACCACCCTGCTTAAACAAGGACACAGCAGAGTATGAAACACTGCTGTAAACCAACTATTAGATAAATCAAGGATTTTTACTTGTAAAGGAGATTATTTTATCTTAAATAGTGATCAGAGTTTACTGTTGACTTAGGCATGAAAAAAAAATAGAAAAAGCATGTCTGAACCAAAGATGGCTTCAAGGCACAAAATCTAAGTGAGTTATTGGAAAAACTGAGGTTGGTGCTGGAGTGACAGCTCCAATGCCTAAACCTGAGTTCCATTCCCAGCACCATGTTGGCTGCTCGCAATGGCTTGTAAGTCCAGCTCCAGGAGAGTCAGTTCCCTCTTCTGAATTCCTCCAGCACCTGCACTCACATGCACACACCCACAGGCAGACACACACATGAAACACATAATAACAAGTAATAAATCTTTTTTGGAAAGTTGAGGACATTGACAAGGAGGAAAGTCAGGGAAGGGCAAATGAATTTCTTTTCCCCCACTCACCCACACTAAGCTGGAAAGAACATAAGATTTCCAAATAGAAAAGCATATGACAGCTGAGCAGAGATGAAGATGCTAAGGCTGGAAAGCTGAAGTAGATGGATTTTCATAGCACATAGAAGCAAGAGGCGGGGGCCATCACCTGAGCTTTTCCAGGCCAGAAATAAGGAAGCCTAAGGGCTCTACAAGCTGAAGAGGACTCGGGAAAGAGAGGGACTAATCTGCTGCTGTACACTGTGTCAGATGCTGACACCTGCTGTCTTGATCAGTTTACCCTGTCAGGATCATTTAGAACTCAAAACAAAAAAGTCAGCTGCACTATTTAATCTAGTTTTATAATACTTAAAGTTCGTGGTTGTATATGAACGGGCAAGCTGCAGATGTAGCCCAATAGTACAACACCTGCCTAGGATGTGCAAGAAGGGGAGGGAGCAACATTAAACTTTGGATACCTGTAATAAAAAATGAGACTCTTCTAATAACATGCAGGAATGAGACTGAAAACAGAATTTAAAAGGTATCTGGGAACCATAAAAGCCACACCCTCAGAAAATAGATAAATATAGTTAAGTGACAGGGAAAAGGACAACAAATATGGACACGTGAACTAAGACACCGCGGCTGGCTGGGTGTTCAAGCTCCACAAACATTCTCAAGACCTTGAAAAGACTAGAATGTACTATAATATGACTCATTTTCATAATGGCCTTGTGCACACTAGGTAAATGCTCTACTACTGAGCCATATATCTAGCTCCTTAATTTTTCTTTATTCACAAGACAGGGTTTCTCTGTAGCTTTGCAGCCTGTCCTGAACTCGCTCCATAGACCAGGCTGACCAGGCTGGTTTCAAACTCAGAGAGATCCATCTGTCTCTGCCTCTGAAGTGCTGGGATTAAAGTCGTGTGCCATTACTGCTTGGCACTCCTCATTTCATTTTAAGATAGTAGATTTCACCACTATCTTTTACATACTTCTTTAGAAGAATATATGTATCTTTTCTTCAAAAAGTGGCTATTACTACTAAACAGTTTTAATATTTTTATTGACGTTATTATTACAAGTGATTATATTAATACTCAGGCAACTTCACGAGTTCTCAGAAAAACACAAGCTAACTGCTCAAAATTCTAAGTGTGGAAAGGTCAAAACACCCTCTTGCCTTAGAAGCTTCCTGGCAGACAATCCTGCATGGGAGTCTGTGGAGATTTTTGGTTGTGAGCCTAGCTGAACCATCTCTCCAGCCCGGGAGTTTGTGGTGTTTAACAGGGAGCTTAAACGCTCCTGAGAAGCATCTGACTACTAATCAGTCTCATCATTTGTTTTTAAAGATGGGGATTATTAAAGCAAGACTTATTTTTAGTGCTGTGGCCTCAAGCTAACTCTTATTATATTTCAACTTTTTAATTTGCTCTCCACTAAGTTAAACATCTCTTTATGAAGTCCTCTTAAATGTTGTACCCCTTACTAATGATACTACTGATCACCACTATATCCGGCTTATACAAAGTCATTCCCTCTCTAAATTTTGTTAAGGTATTTTAAGGCAAAAACTATGCTATCTATTCTGATAGCTAATATCCAATCTTAACATATATAGGATTTATCTTAAAACTACAATGTTAATGAAACAAAAATAATTTGGTTTTTTCTTTCAATTCATATTTATCCTTAATATTGTAATAACAATAATGCTTTTTAATAGCTGGTCTCAATGAGGGTATAAATAAGCTTAAAGGCTTGTTTCTGTAACATAGCAATATGGTAGTTTGCATGAGAATGGCCCCCATAAACTCCTGTATTTGAATGCCCAATCCCTTTGATAACTCTATTTGAAAAGGATTAAGAGGTATGGCCTTATTGGATGAGTTGTGTCACTGGGATCAGGCTTTAAGGTTTCAAAAGGCCCAAACCATTATTCATTCATATTCTCATTCTCTCTCTCTCTGACACCTGCTTGTAGATCAAGATGTGAGCTCTCAGCTGCTGTTCAGTGGATTTTTGACTTCACTTCTCCATCACAGACTCAAATCTGCTAGCACTATAAACCCAATTAAACTCTTGTAAGTGGCCTTGGTCCTGGTGTCTTCTAACATCAATAGAAAAAAAAAAACAATAAAAAAAACTGAGATGGCAAAAGTCATACATTCTTCATAAATGCAGCTTACTGACACTGCATTGGGTGGCTCATTCACAGCTAGTATGGACTGATAGTCTTCTCCTGTGTGGTATAACTTTGCTAATTCTTTATCTCTATCATTTCTAAGAAAGGAAGATGATTCTAGACAATTTAATTAGGTTCAATGCTTTTGGTGAAAAGTTTTCATATGAACTTCCTATCGTACTGCCTTAGGAAGCAAAAACATGTTTCTTCCCTACTTTTAATGAAGTGTTGGTATTTAAGGCTTGGGTATGAGGTAAAGTTTCATCTAATAATGATCACTGCTGAATCAGGTAGTTTCTTGAGACATAAAATGGTGTCTCTTTAATTCTCACATTTCCCGAAAATCTTAGTGGGAATTGTGTGAAACAGGACTAGCTGGTTACTATGATAGAGCTTACAGAAGGAATGGCAGCTGTGTTGTAAGGAAGGAAGCAATTTATTAAGTTCAAGAGGGAGACCAGAACAGTTAATAAAAAAAAAGTATGACATAGTTGGTGATATGGATGTGGGGCTAACTGCATGCAGATGTAATGTTTCAAAGAAAAGTATAAGGAGAGAAGAGAATGACAATGATTTGCAAATATTTTAGAAGTTCTCATGTAGACAGTTGTTTTTATTATTTGTTATTCCACATAATAGAGAAATAAGCAGGCTATTCCCAATGAGAATTCTTATAATGGCTGATACCAATTTTAACTACAGTGGAAAGAGGCTCTCTAATAAAGCAGCTAAACTCTCCATAATTTTATGAGAATGCTAAAGTTTGATGTAAGTACCTAAATTACAAGAAAAAGATGGATTGAGTAGATAAGAGATGACAAATCTACATATTAAGAATTTCCCAGGGCTGGAGAGGGGTTAGGAGTACTGGCTGGTCTTCCAGAGGACCTGGATTCAATTCCCAGCACCCATATGGCAGTTCACAACTGTCTATAACTCCAGGGGATCTGACACCTTCACACCAGTGCACATCAAGTTAAATAAATCATTGAAAAAAAATAAAAAGAATCTCCCGTTGATGACTGCTGGGGTAGCAGAAGCAGTCCTGGAACAGGAAATGACTGCACCCCAGGGGCTGGCAGCACCACTGCATACCTGGTTCCTACACCCACCAACTATGGGGTCTATTTTCTCTCCCTCCTAAATGCAATGAGTCCTCCACATCCAAAATTCATTTTACTTCTTTCCATCTCCCCTTCCCTTCCTGAGCTCAGGCTACTGACACTGTAAAACTCCTCCAATTAATTATACAAATTGATTACATCAGATTTCTAGTATATGCCCTCAGAGTAGTTCATATATGTGTAATTACTTGTTTAATGTTGACCAGAAACTGGTCTGTTTGGCTTGCCACTAAGACTCAGCATCTTCATGCAAGGTACATTGTAGACACTTACCATGAATTTGCTGAACAAATAAACAGACCCTAATATTGACCTAAGACACTAAAGACTGAAATGCATTGGTACCTGCTGTGGCATTTTCAAGGTGATTCCATTCTCTGTACTCACTGACGTCAGTGTGACAGACACTACCAGGAAAGGGTGAGGAATGTACCGTGACATTGAAACCTCCTGAAGAACCTGAACACTAGCCGAGGTATTCGAGCTGGAAAAAAACAAAGTTCATAGTTCAACAATGTTCATATATTTTTTCCTCCTTTCAGCTGCTACACACACACACACACACACACACACACACACACACACACACACACTCTTTATGTCCACAGCAGACCCAAATGTCTTCCCCCTATTGTCCTCTTCTCCCTAAATATTCTTCCGTCAGGATTATTAAAGTTGAGAGAGCCAAGGAACATATACAGGAATAAGACAAAAAAGGCAGGAAAGCACTGGAAAGCAGGAAAAACAAAACTACAACACAAATAGAGCCCTCAAAACCAACAGCAGGGAAGAAGTCATATGAATAGAAATATCTTGGGAGTTGCAATTGGGGGGAACAGGGACAACTATTTGGTTGTGAAATAACAGAAATTTAACTACTGAAATAGTAATGTCTTAGCTTTTTATTTTTGTATTACTAATCCATCATAGTACTTCAGCAAATACATAATTCATGTCCTTATTAAACAAGTATACTTCTAAGAACAAAAAACAAACAAAACAAACCAAAAAACCCCCAAACTCCGAGAGGTATGGCCTCCATGCTGTATGCTGACTAAATATCAGACTGCAGGTAATACAGCAGGATTTCAGCTTTGGTGCTGCAGACAACAACATCTGCTGCTTTCTAAGGATGCTTCCTTAACTTTCTCCAATTGTCTGAAAAGAAGAATAGTTATTACTATACTAATTACTAATAAATTGTGAAAAAAGTATCTAAGATTTATCTCGGCTGAAAGTATATGCTCACCCCAACCCTGGCCACCATTAACACAGGAAGACAAGCATTTAAGTACAGGTACTCTTCTCTTTTCTTCACAGTTACTACATAAATACCACCAAAACTCCTTATAATAAAACAACATAGGGGGATGGAGAAAGGTTTTTAGAAAACATAATAGAGGAAACATAAACAGGAACAAAAGTGACTCATGCCATGATAAAACTTACCCATCGAATTTTCTTTCAATACTGTAAAGGCATATTGAACAGTCTGCTCTAAACACTACCACCATGTCTCGGAAGACACTAAGCAGTAATGTTTCCACTGGTGCTTTGGTGACATGAGCAAAGGCATTGTCCAGATTTGATGTTCGTAGGTAGATTCTGAGCTGAAGGAGGTGGGGGGGAGTTATATACAGACATATATATGTAACAATGGTTACCAAGAATGTGTGGTATCAGTCATATTTTCATCTACAAATCACCCCCCACTGCCAAAGTAATAGGAGTTAAAAGAATTACTAATGACTTGGCAAAAAAATAACTTTTTATTTTGGCTAGTTAATTCTTTATAAATAACCAAAGATAATGTGATCAAGAGTAAATGTAATATTATGAAACCATGTTTCAGATCTGTGTACAGATCTGTGTACTCAAACATGACTAATGAGACTACCATTTCCTTAAAACCATATAAATTAATAAAGTTTTCCTTAAGAACAGTCACTCTTTTATATTTTTTGCTTTTATAATGTTTTATTACCAATCTTACAGATCACCTACTTGCTAAAAGGTTATCCTTTTTAGGTTTATTTATTTCTTGAGATAGGATCAATATTTATCTCAGAATAGACCTGAACTCATAATCCTTCTCTCTCAGCTTTTTGGATGCTATGATATAAAAGGTTATCCTACAAATTCAAATTGTTACCTTAAAAAAGAACATAACTTAAAACAATAATTCCACTATTAAAATATGATAAATTATTGGAATAAAATGCTGTCCACGTTTTAATGGATTACTGTCTACCTGAATTAAATTCTGCTTAGCTCCAAAATTAAAAATCTATTATTTCTGAGGAAAAAAACCAAGTTACCTCTTCTTGACGGTCACTTAAGTTATAACATGCAAGGACCATAAAGTCATTCCACCAGGCTAAGCCACCAGTCACAATCATATTTTGCTCCTTAAAAGAAAATTTTAAGATGCATTTACTTTAATTATGTTACTCAAAATTTCAATAAACTAACAAAATACTCTTAGAAAACTCAGATTATTTCTGACTCATTCTCTTTTGCCTAAATTATTTCTCCATTATTAACGTACCATATTCTATCTTTAAAAAACAAACCAACATTCCTATAAAGATATATCTGTGCAATTCACAATACCTCAATAATCAGATAGCATCATTAATCCTACATCTAAAACAACTTGATTTAACTTCTGACTTTATTCTTCATCAGATGAGTGCCTGAATCCTAATCTTTTAGCAAATGGTAATATTAGTGTATTAACTGGATTGATAATAAAATAAAAGCACTTTAAAGTGCTCGGGACACAAAAGGCACCTACTTTATTTTTCCTCATTTCTTCCCATTTGACTCTCACAATATCTAACTTACTATCCCTCTGACCCTCCATGCCACCTCTGTTATACCAATGCACATATCACACAGAGAATGATCTCTAACTTTGTAGACATTTAGTTTCATCACATCTGATAACTCAATCTTAAAGACCCTAATCTAAACAATTATTGTTACTAATCTTTTTTTCATGTCTATGTGCCTCCCAAGTGTTATGTACGTACATGTGTGTGAGTGTGTGTGTGTGCATATGGAGCAGGGTTTGATGTCTGAAATCCTCTTTGATGGCTCTTCTACCTTATTCTTTAAGGTGGCATCTCTCAACCAAAGCCAGAGCTGGCTGGTAGGGCTGGTTTTTCCAGGCTGTTTGTTTCAGGGATCCCTTATGTCTCTTCCCAAGGACGGCAGTGCAGGTGACTTGCCATATCCGCCCAGGATCTAAATGACCTGTGGGGATTTGAACTGAGATTCCCTTGCTCGTATAGAAATCAGAAATGGCTAAGTCATCTCCCAGCATTTGTCAAGAATCCTGACAAAAATACAAAAGCCAACAATCTCAACTCAATCTCAAATTATCAACGTCTTTTTATTAAAACTTACTTATTGGCAGCTACCAAATGTTACGTCTCTCTCCCCACTTCTCTGTGCTTCACAGTTGAGCTACAGCTTCAGCCTCACTATCAGTTACTCTTTTTTTATGCTTTCTATCTTGAAATGTATTTTTAGTGTATTTTTAAAGACTAACCTGAGTAATGTTTCCAAAAAGTTTCCATTTTTTGGTGAGTAAAGAGTAATGTGCAAACCCAAACTTGCCAGCCACAGCGATGTTCTGTCCGAGTTTATCAATAGCTGAAAACTGTTTTTTAAAAAAAAAAAAATTAAAACCTCTTTCCTACAAATATATATACTAGGTACAAAGTACTTAATAAAATATAAGGCGAAGGAACTACTAATAAATGTTTGCTAAGTGATTTAAACATAAAATGCTAAATTAAAAACTCAAGTATTGATACCTATATTTGACAAAGTGTAGAGGCAATCCATTAGCAATACACAGCAGATCAAGCACTAAAATTTCACTCTTAGAAATCCACAAGGGCTCAATTCCCGGAATGGCTACTACAACACCAACAAAATAACAACTCACCCGTATAGGCCAATTGCTTTCTAGATAGGTGCTGGAAATCTAGAGAAAATAACATATCAGTCTGGTGAGACTTAGGAAATATACTTCAACTGACAGTATTAACTTAGCACAGCATGAGACTCAGCTTCCTGCATAATGTTTAAGGTGCCAAGTAGTGGCTTTAGCAGCAAAGCCCTTGGAATTGAGCATCTGTTTATGAACCAATATTTCACATGTTCTATTTTAATCATTTCAAGGTTTTAGACACCACACTTCCTCTCTCCACCACAGCACTGTTTGTTTCTGATATTAAACTCAATACAAACTGACAACAAGCGTGTGTGATGGCAGCCAAACTGCAGTTAATAGTTTCTGTCTGCTCATGCAGACCACCCCCAGACCAACGACAGCTTCAGCCAAGAGTTTTGGTTTTTACTGGAAATCTTTATTACTTTTAAACTGTGGTGATTAAAAAAGCAATGCATATAAAACCAATCAATGTAAGAACAAACAGAAATCTGCTGCTTGAGAATGGCAATTGGCTTATTTTTATCCTACCTAATTTTTTTTAATCCTGCTTCTTAAAATGCATCTACAAACCTGTATGGATATGCTTAAGTTACGATTTATTTTTCTCTTAGGCTGTTCAACTTTATTGATCCACAGGAACCCATATATAATACAGATATTAAGTCTTCTTCTGAAGCATCAATGGTAAATACAGTTTCCCATGATATCTAGCTTTACCTTTATTCGTGGTGTCATTTTATCAGTGCTATGAAACTTTCAAACTGAGAGAAAATTTTGTAAGTTATTAAGGTGGAGTAAGTTTTAATTTTACAGACTCTTATGTCTCTCCTAACCTACTAATTAGTTTTCATGAGCAGCTGGAGGAAGTGGAGTGTGAATTAACAGAAAAACTGAACAACGGAAAGAGTCTTCTGTTCCTGGAATAAGAAAAGCTTCAATTTATTGAAATTTATTTTAATTTGACTCAAGAAACTGGATACATATTAAAAAACAAACCCAAATCAGAAAGTCACAAATAACCAAATCCTTAAGACTGAGTAAAGATAAAAGAGACTCGAGGAACAGCCATCTCCCCAAAGCACTCGCATCACTCCAGATTGTTAACTCATAAAGTGCTAGAACGCAGCGGCGGCCCAGGGCATCAACCTAAAAATACAACTACACTAATAGCTCTCAGTTACTCAGACAAGAATGTAACAGGTATACCAGAGACCAATGACACTGGGTAAAAAAACTAAAAATCAAAGAAACCTATGCTTCCCCAAACTCGATGTTTCACTCATTCCTATAAAATGTGATATGTCAGCTAGCATGTCACTGCAAGTGATTTCAGCATAAAGGCTTAGTAAAAACTTATCAGATTATCACATTCTAATGCATATCTCTACAAAAAAATCTATTCTTTTAAATTTCAAAAGTCTATGACATACTACGAATTATAAATGATGTATTTTCAAAATTCAAATATAAGTTGAAATTAATAGGCTTTTTAATTTTGTCTGAATAGTTTATGATTAGAACAAAGTATACATGTTTTTCCTAGTGTCATCTTGTTTGATCTATGTGCCATGTGAACTTTGTCCTGTATGCTTAATGCTGTGTATAGAAACAGTGGACAGAAGAGGCAGCTAATAATATTAAAGACACTTGAGTCATAAAGCTAGGGCACAGGAGTCATGCCACACCACTGGGAGACGGTGCTAAGGTACAGATCGGAGTATCTCATTATTCTTACCAAAGGGTTTTCCAGTCTCTCTTAAGTGGAAACTAATTGCTTTCCTTTTTTCCTACTAAATTCTGTCTCCAGCCTAGACTAGTTTTGTCTAATTAGTGAAACTAGAATATCTGATTAGATCTTCCCCCAAACCCACATCTTCCACACCTGATAAAACTAGGGGAATGTGAGGAAATCACTTATAAACAAAATAGGCTTTATAATTTACTACTGACCTCTCCAATGAAGTGCCTGATATTTACTTCCCACATTTTGTGACAGATAATCTTTCAAAATAGTTACAGCCAGGGTAAGTATAAAAATCAATATCCTTAGAACACCAATAAAGACCTTTTAGAAACCAAAGTTTACATTATACAAAACACTGAACATTAGAAGGAACACAGCCACAAACTAAAAGGCTTTTGTTTTTTTAATTTCACATTGTGTTCCTGTACTTTATAAATTTCTAACTCAGAAAATTAAAAAAAAAAACCAACATCGAAAAAGGCACTGTCTATACTGCCAGCTACTAACTTTGCTTCTAATGTGTGTATGCATTTGGTTTGGTTAGAGACATATAACAAAACCTCCTATTCTGGAAGTTAAGTTGTATAAAACAGAAGGCTTGAACAAATAAAAAAAAATAGTTTAGTATTCCAGACAATGAACAGAAAGCACAGAATTAGCTGGAGCTTATTTGATGAACTTTAAATTATATAGTAAACACACAAAATAGAAATCATACAAACAAATCAACTTCAACGGAGAATGTGTTCTTATCCTACAGGAGAGGATAAGTGACAAGGGGATGAAACCATGCCCTAGTTTCTCCAAGGAGTCCACATGGGTGGCCAAGAAGCTTAGAAGGCAAAGCATTAGCACTATATAAACACTACCCAGAAAGATCACTGTCACTCTGCATTCAATTGCCAGGCTCCAGCGTTAGCAGGCAAAGAGAAAGGCAATGCTAATAAAAAAAAAAAAAAAAAAGGCCACAAAGGCAAATTATAAGTTTCAGTACACGGTCAACAGTAATTATATGGTTCAACATTCAGTACCTAGCTTTTTAAAACATATTAGATTTTTTTATACTTTAATGTAGGCTGTTTCAAGGCTAGGTTGACCAGTACTCCTTTGTGTGATCCTGGGTGAGGCATCTTTAACTTCCTGAGCTTTGGTTTCCTCATTTATAGATCCAGTCGGGCTATATGACCTCTAAAATTCCTCCAGCTCTAAAAATTCTTTGAAATTTGAAATTGAATTTCTATTACAATTTAAATGTCTTGGGAGTACAACTAATATTTATATTAGTTCTTAAAAGGTTTTTGTTGTTGTTGTTGTTGTTGTTTTTCCCTCATTTCCTCATCAGGGTTTATGAGAAATAAAGTTTTGGCATTTTTACCTTTTTTTTTGTGAACTACTTGTTTACCCTTATGGTAAATAAATTAATGATTTAACAAATATTTTACCAAAACTATTTTATCTTTATTCAAAACTAAAAGAACAGAGATGAAGAAATGAGAAGGCCTAGGTAAATTCACAGTCAGAAAGCTCATCTGCAGAAGTGAGTACAGGTGGCAATCAGATGACAAGGAGTCCCGCTGCTGCCTGCAGCTCTGGAGTCAGCCTATGTGCTTATTCAGTGGAATGCGTCATGGATGCTAAGAATCACTGAATCTTTGAGCTGGAAGGAAATTCAATTTTGTTATTGCCTGATGGATTTTTTAGTTCCAGACCTACCTTCTTTGATCCTCTGCTCTACTTGGCTCTCTGGTAACACAGACCTGGCTAGGCAGAACTGGCATTGATGCTAGGTCAGTGTAGAATGAATAGTTCAAAGTATGGGGAAATGAAAATAGCAGAGAAATGGCTATAGGAGAGAAGGGAGCAGTGGAAAAATTTAGTCAAGGAAGTAGTTGATGCAGTTTTATATTTAAAAATTGTTACTAATTACAAAATGGTATGTACATTGTTTGATTTCATGAGTTTATTGATGTATGTTAAATACATTTTTTTTAGTGCACACTATAAGTCAACTGTAGGAACTATTCCTCCTTTAACCCTTCATAGAGTAATCATTTTTCTGTCTTTTAATTATCTTTATTCAAAATAAACTTAAAATAACACAAGAGCTGAAGTAAACTAGTAAGATATAAGCAGAGAAAAGGCAAAGAATTATGGAAATAGAAATTGATTAAAAGAAGCTAGTGTGGTGGTGTACGTGAATGGTCCCAGCATTCGGGAGGCCGAGACAAGAGAATCGTGAATTCCAGACCAACTACACAGCAAGATCCTATTGCAAAAGGAAAGAAAAGGAAAAATAAAAAATAAAAAATAAACTGACTAAAAGAAACGAATCCAAGAATAGGCTCTGATACGTTTTAATATGAAAAGGAGAAAGAAAATGTTTAGGACTTTGAAAGTATGCATACAAATTTCTTTCAAGAAATTTCAATTTACTCACTGTACCAAATTAATCTTAATTGGCATCAAAATCAGAATTAATCCATATCAAATATCAACTTGTCAGAAGCTAAAAAAAAAAAAAAACCTGCTAGCTTAAATGTGGTATCAGGATGAAGCCATAATTTGGAAAAACGTCAAATAATAGTAAAATTATGA
This sequence comes from Dicrostonyx torquatus, assembly GCA_028555095.1. Lineage (NCBI taxonomy): Eukaryota > Metazoa > Chordata > Mammalia > Rodentia > Cricetidae > Dicrostonyx > Dicrostonyx torquatus. The sequence continues at coordinate 4,707,497 of JAQHUG010000021.1, forward strand.
ACATTAAGTTTCTCAAATGTTCAAAAGTTTGCAATTTGGGTCTACTGTTAAGTGATTAACCACTATAAACTATAAAGTTAGCTCTACTTGGGTACTAATCAAATCACTACTTTCCATGCAATGGATATTATTTAGGCTATGAAATTCATATAGCCAGATTAAGCAACACAGAGGCTCAAAGTAAAATCTTCACTGAGGGGAAAAGAAATAAACTTCTAGTTCTTAACACTATTAATGAGGATATACTCCATATCAAATGGAAAGGAAAAAAGGCAAGGGAAAACATTAAAAAAGCATTGAGAGAGATACAGCAATAAAAAGAATTAAAAACTGGTCCCAAATATTACCAATGAATGAGTCAGTAAGTGAACACTGACCTGGACAACATGCCAGTGTCGATGTCCAAGTAACGTGCTTAACCCCTGAGACTCCAGACCTCCATCTGCAAATGGGTTCTTCCCCCGACTAGGCATATGATCAGCGCGTGCTGAAGAACTCTTCGAATTCTGGGTTTGTGAGGCTTCTCCACAGTTCAAGTATAAGCGATCTTCTCCCTGAAGCAACACCTGTTCTTGGTTACTCTAGACAGAGAAAGAAGGGAAAAAGGGAAAATAAAAATACCAGCATTAGGTAGGGACGATTAAGTAAAATGGGGTTTTAATTTTATTACTGAACATGTACCATATTACAATATTGATTTTCTTCAGATGACAGAATCTACATAATGATCTCATATATTACATTTAGAAAAGAGTCAACATTTTAGTGACTTTTAGTGTTAATGAGATTTTTGTAAAGTGTGTTTTGCTAATGCCCGGGCTTACAAATGTTTGAACAGTACCTTTCATTAGCAACCCTAAATGTTGATATCCTGAGAACTACACCTGAAAAACTACATGTCAGTACACATTGTTACAGTTGACTGTGTTATCTATGGATATTCAGACAAATGCATCAGCTCCCAATTTTAATTAATTATGCCCTGGTTTTCAACTAGAGGGCCAGAGTTCTCAAGGTGGGAAGATTTCTTATATTCAAATCAGACAGTGTAGTCTAACCCTTCCCATTTAGTCCAAAATATAATCAAGGGTACTTTATTTGCTTTGTGTAAGAGTGGGTATGGTGTACACGCATGTATGTGCGTTTCCATGTATGTACATGCATGTGGTGATCCAAGGTTGACTTCAGGTCTCTTCCTCAACAGCTCTTCTCCACCTTATAGGCTGAAGCAAGGTCTCTTGGTGAACCCAGTTTTACTCTAACTAGGCAGAGCCTGCTTGCTCTCCCTATCTCCTCCCTGCTGCGATTACAGACAGGCTGACATGCTCACCTGACTTTTATGTAGGTTCTGGGGATTCAAACTCCACTCCTCATTTACCCACTCACAGAGCCATCT
>JAQHUG010000021.1:4712307-4724577 GCA_028555095.1 Dicrostonyx torquatus
AAAAAAAAAAAAGAAGTGTATTTCCCTTAGTGTTTGGTATAAGTAATTTTATTGAATCAACTGTCAGTTATAGAAGGGTAATGTTTGGAGAATTAACATATACTCAACAAATTAAATCTGAATTTCACAAAATGTTTTGGTATAAGAATAAAATAAGAATGGATGTTAAGTGAAATATAAACAGAGAGATTATCCCATTTTCCCTCATATGCAGAATCTATATATAGGACATGTTAGTAAGAAGGGACTATGATAGTGAATAGTGGTCCTGGAAGAAAGAAAAGACAGGGAAATGAGAGAAGGCAGTGGGTGTTAATGCATCTAAAACTTGTATCTTTTTGTAAACTCAAAGAATTCTTGTAAATTCCATGAAGCTAAGATTCACCTCAAGCAGGTCAGATGCATCCCTACCTTCCTAAGCAGCCTAAACCTCCCCGTCTTTCCCTGATCTTGACACCCAATTTCCTCAATTACCAGGACCTAAAAAAAAATTTTTTTTCGCTAAACTTGACCTTGTCCTCTGCTCTGCCAATATCTTGCCAGGTTCAAGAGGCGCCAGTTGGTTCCACATAACCTGGACAGCAGTGAGAGAATCAGCTACCCTAGGATGTGACTAAAACCCCAGCTTTCTCAGTCCCTCCCAAAGATGGTCAATGCCCATAAATCAGTAGGAAGCAGTGGCCCCATTCCTGTCCCACTTGCTATCCCCTTTAATTTCCTCACTTTTTTATAATAAGAAAAATACGGGAATGTTAGGATTCAGGCATTATGTGGGCCCCTGTCACCTGGCAGGATGCATTTAGGCAGAATGTTGCCCAGCAAGGGTCCTTTCCAAATCTGTATGCAAGTGCAAAAGGTCTCTTTAAGAGACAAGCTCCACCCATTCTCACTCCCTTCCCATTGTTCTTCTGAAGAGGCAAGCTGGTCCCTGCTTCTCTCTCTCTCTCCTCTTGTTTTATGTTCCCTTTCCCTTAATAAAAAACTCCTCCATGTTGAGTTCCATCACATGGCATCAAATACTACATGTTTCTATCATGTGTTTAGTCTAGATTTAAATACAAATACACATGCAACATGGCGTAAAGGAAGAGGGAGCTATTCAGTGAAAATAAGGGAAAATACGGGCAAAGTGCACTGATGCCCATATGTGAAAATGTACACATTGAGCTCTACTGTTTTGTATGCTACTAAAAAATGTCTTAAAGGGTGAATTTTTTTTTAAGGTAGCTCCATGCACTGCATTTCTGAATATATGAGCTGCTCGGAAAAGAATGGGTTATTTATCTAAAGTTTCTCTTTGTTCACTCACGCAAAGTCTCCTCCAAGAGTACAAATCAGCTGGGCTCCAAACACACTCCATAGAGAAAGACCTCCATATTCCCAGGTTACTATTACAGCACTATTGTCAGGAGACCATCTAATCAATTTAACAGCTCCAGTTTTGTTCCAAATGTCTGTGAAAAGATAGTAAAAAGGGTTAAAAAGATTGTTCAGAAATACTTAGTACTTTTTATAAGCTCTATGTTCAAATCTGAACAAGCCGCACGGCATGGACTACATGAATCCTAAAACGAGTTCTGTTTATGGAGGGTACTGAAAATAAAGGCACCAGCCTTTGCCTGATGATCTAATGTGAACCACCTCAGAATGCAGGTTAACTTTAGGAAGTGATAGCTGATTTTGCCATGATTATCTTGAATAACTACCACTGTGTAATAATCTTCAAAGCTGTCAGACCAGCTTCTGTAAAATGGGGATAAGGTTGCAGAAACATTCTCCTTAGAGAAAAATACACATAAGTCTTTTGCATAGTGTGTGTGATAAAAACGAATGCTGGGAGCGAATATCTGTTTTTGCAGAAAATCAAGTAACATCCATTACGATTCTTCACATGGAAACAAGTATATTGTTGGACATCCCAAAATACTGGGACAAAGTAGTTTCCCTCTGAATTCATCTGTCAAACATTGAGAACCTATCAATTACTGGTGACTCACACAGCATGTGAGGGTCAGGAGATAAAGTTCAGAGCATGCCCACACCAGGAAAACTAGTAAAGATAGACGGTAATGCCAAGATTATACAGGTTGGATCCATGGTACGAAGGAGAAAAAGAGATAAGATGTCATGCAGAATATTAGGCAGTCTAGAGAGATTTTAAAAAGATTTGAAGCCTGGGTAAAAACAAAAAAAAAATTAAAAGAAAATACAAGTGTCTAAAAAGAGTTCAAAAAATAAGGTTATGAGAAAAACACTACTCCTAGATAATTACTGAGAATTTTCCACAACAGTTGAAAGATTTTAATCCCCACAAATCTCATTTTCAAGCTGTATTGAAAAACAAAAAAGCCATGACAGGCAAGCATTCTACCAACTGAGCAACATCCTCAACCAGTAAAAATCAATTTAAAATGTAAACAAATTTAAAACCAATCACCATTTCATCTACAAAGCTTAGAAAAAACTTCAAGTTTTCCTTGAAGCCTAACATAACTACAAGACATATTTATGGCCAACTAGATAAGAAGAAAGTTGGAATAGATAGATAACTCTGGGAGACTTTCTGCTTTCCTGCTTTAAAGAGAAATATCAAGACATGCCCTGTTTGCTTTCTTCCTGATGCACACGTAGCAGTAAAAGTTGGAACTAAGAAGCTATTTTATGCCCATGAGGTAGATCAAATAAAGGTTAAGAACAGCGTACCTTTGGATTTCTTGCTGTTTGAGAAAACAGATCCTATTTAATAGTTGTAGTACATGTTTTCCCTATTAGTTTAGTCTACAGCATTCTCACTGACATGGAGTGTACACTTAATCTGGTGACTAGCACAGATTCACTAGGGTTCATAAACTATGTTCACTTTTACCCATGGCTATGCATCCACATTTAGAACACTGTCTAACATGCAGTTGGTACTCGGTGAGTATCTGAGAGAATAAACTGAAGACAGGTCGAGATTACAAAAAGTTTAGACAGGAAAAATAGAGGTTAAAACTATGTGAGGAGCAGAAAGAGATGAAGGGATAAAAGGACGCTCCAGGAGCCTCTTTCACGACACAGAAATTTTTGGGTTATATTCTTCTTCATATATCTTAACAATATTTACTTAGAACATGCGTTATTTAATTTAAAGTATGTTTTTATATTTTGTTAAATATAGCATTACCAGTACAGTAATCCCCCTTATCTGTGATTTTATCTTTTTTTTTTTTTTCGAGACAGGGTTTCTCTGTGGCTTTGGAGCCTGTCCTGGAACTAGCTCTTGTAGACCAGGCTGGTCTCGAACTCACAGAGATCTGCCTGCCTCTGCCTACCAAGTGCTGGGATTAAAGGCATGCGCCACCACCGCCCGGCCTGTGATTTTATCTTTCACAGTTAATAATTACCCAAGATTAACAGGGGACTGAAAGTATTAAATGGAAAACTCAAGAAGTAAAAAATTCAAAATTCAAGTAGAGCCTTGTGTCCAAGTAACCTCTGTTTTTCTTAATGGCCATAAAGCTCAAGAGTGGGTGCTGGCAGCTTAGATAGACAAGAGAGAGGAAGGAAAGGCTGAGGCAAGATGGCTGCTATAACTCAAGGCCAACCTAGGCTAAGAGTTTCAGACAGCCTGGGCTATTATACAAAAGACTTGTTTTTTAAAAAAATCTTATGTGAAACTGATGAAAAAGCAACTTGTCCTGATTTTGCTGTCACACCTCAGACTGTAAAAATTTGACCCTAGTGTGTAACAAATGCACTACTAACACAGAAGAGGCATTAGCCTGTGGTTTAAGACACCAGCAGAGAACACAGACTGACATGGCACAGCAGGAAACACCAGGCCCACATGCAGACCCTAAGCAAATGATGAGTCATTTCTTAGATACTGATGGTGAATTGAATTGAAAATAGGTTTATACTAAAAAACTAATGTGTGTGTGTGTGTGTGTGTGTGTGTGTGTATAAATGATAGAGAGAGAGAGTTGCTACAGTTGTCAATGGAGAAGAGGCTGCCAAGATTCTTAGAATTGAAGAACCTAAGCTAAGAGAAAGGAACACCAGCTAGTAAAAGTCTTCCATTTGAGTCTACCAGAATAAGATATGAAATAAATCATAGATTAACTCATACTATGATACTTGAGGACTTACTGTTAAAATCAGGTGTAGAAGACCTAGCCAAGAACCCACATACTCCCAAAAACTAAGAAAAAAAAAGTTTGAAAAAAAAAACTTCAGTTTTAGTTGCAAGTAAAGACATTTAGTTACAACTGTTCTATTTTATTATCACTTATTTTTAAGGTTTTGGTTATTTAACTGTGTTGTTTATAGAACACACTGTGATAGTTCAAGACATCCATATACTGTGATGATCAAACAAAAGGGGATTCATCTTCACTGTCAGCTTGACTACATCACTGAGGGAACACGCCCCTGGGTATGTGAGGGTGTTTCCAGAAGGGACTCCTTGAGGAGAATGGTCATAAGTACTATCCTATCAGCTGGAGGTCTGGACCGAAGAAAAATGAGACAGCAAGTTAAACACCAAAACTCATCTCTTCCTACTTCTTGACAACAGGTACATGGTAGCCAGTGCTGCCTCTCATGTTTCTGCCACCATACTCTTGTCATCATGACAGGCTGTACCCCTTAAACTGTAAGCCAAAATAAATTCTTTTTTTTTAATCAAAAATATTTTATGTGTATGGGTGCTTTGCCTACACGCAATGGACCACTTTCATTTCTGATGCCTGTAGAAACCAGCTGCTGAAATTACAGATCGTTTTGAGCTGCCATTAGGGTGCTGAGAATCAAATCAAGTCCTTGCCAAGAGCAGTTGATGCTCTTAACTGCTGAGACATCTTTCCAGCCCCCAAATCATCCTTTTTAAAGCTGCTTTTGTAGGGCATTTTGTCACAGCAATGAGACTAGTAACTAACATATGGGGTATCTCTTCTTATGACTAATTTATAAGCAAAACTTTACTGCATGTGTAAGGGAGAAACAGTACACAGAGTTCAGTATTCCCCATGGTGCCAGCCATCCACTGCCTGCAGGCGTGATAGTGTTGGAACGGAACCTCACAGATCAAGAGAGACTTTATAGATACTCACCAGGATACTGTTTCGCTGTAAGCTCTAATTTATGAGACAGCAGCATGGCTCCAGTGGTGTTATCTATTGTATAAACTTGCACAGAACCACTGTAAAAACAACACTTTTAGTGAAAAATGACAAAAATAAATAGAAATGGCATTATCATGGGAATCTATGAAAGGTGTACAAAGTAGAAAACCGTTGTGTAAATAATTAGTAGTCACCTCGTCTGAACAAATGCAGAGGTTACAGTCTAGTCATCACTTTCTACATCCGCTTGAAATTCCTGACATTTTCCAGGAAACACATACACTGTTCACTATACTACTGTATGTAACTGCAAATAGTAAAAACAACCTTAACATGTAGCAACATGAGGAAGGAAGAATAAACTGGTATATTCCCACAGTACCATATCTATGACATTGAAAGAATGAACTTTAACAATATGCGTTAACATGGGCAGCAAATACATGTGTGTGTTCCACACAGACACCCTCCTCTTCAACTCGCTTTAGGAGACAAACATAATTTTGCATACTATGAACATAAATTTTTTCCCTTCTTTTTTGCCCCGCCCCTTCACCCATTTTAAAGGAATTTACTAAGACTGGTCTATATGTATGTATGTAGGCTAGGCTATAATCAACATCTTCATCCTTGATCCTCTCAGCCTCCTGAATGCTAGGATCATAAACATGTGTCACAGTGTTCAAGTTTCAATTTTGTTTTAAAACTCTCCATTATATGAATTACAACAAAAAAACTGATTTTATATGTGAGCTTTAAAAATATTCACTAAATAAAACTACACATTCATATAAAGAGAATATAAACACTGGTATCTTAGGGGATTAACAATTAAGACCCTAAATTTAAACTTATTTATTCCTTTTTATTTGTATCTCAATTTTCTACAGTTTGAAGCACCTCATCTTTATAAACTAAATGTTCAGCCTTTGAAATCTGTTTTTTACATTTGTTTCAAAATAATAAAACATCTTTATACTTTATACTAAGATGACTGATAATTATGGCAGGCATAACCAAGTCCCTAAGTATGTAAAGATATCTTAAGTTTAACTTAGAGTTGAAGTTTCTATCTACCTTACCTTGCACAACCGAATGCCATCAGTCGGTACTTGTTATTTACTGCTACACATGTCCCATCAATAACATCTTGTGGCCAAACTCCATGAAGTTGCTACAACAAGAAAAACTTTAAGTTTAAAAAGTGTTCCCTTAACCTTATTGTAGTTCAGATAATTCTCATTCAATAAAGATTCAGTTTAACAAGGTATCATTTGGTTTCACCTGCAAAGGAATCTCTCACAAAGACTATCACCTAAGTATTTTCTCCCAAGAAGCATAAGGTAGTGAATACAAAGAAAACATGGAAGGCATTAACAATTTTTAGAAGTTGAGAAGCACACAAATAGTAAAGAATGTTTAAAAATCGCTTACTTTACACTACTGGGTACACAAAAGTCCTGGGAATTTGGGTGTCTCTAAAAGAATGGTACAGGTAGTTCAAAGTCTAGGTAAGAAGACTTGGGTCCTTTCTGAGCACATTCCCATTGTGAACAGCCAACAAAGACCCAACTTCTACCCAATAGAAAGCTGACCATTTTTTTTTTTTTTTGAGAAAAACTGAACATCAAAGAAAAGCTCAAGTTTACACCTTGAACCTGATAGTTTTTAATACTTCCAAAACTCAAATATCAGAGTATCAGGGAAGTCAGGTATACATATCCTCTGGAAGGGACTTTAGAACTCTTTACAAGAAACCCTGGAGACACAAAGTGGAGAGAGAGAGAGAAAGGCGTAGAGTAAAAGACAAGTGGGGAGAAACTTAAAAATGGAGAGGACCCGCATAAAGATATAACCTAGTTAACAAACCCCACAGTGAAGATAACAAAATCTGCCAAAACAGAGAATGATTCATTTTTATTTTGGGTCTTGAACAGCAACAAAATCTACACATTTACTATCTAAAAATCAAAAAGTCTATAGCTATTAAAGACTATATAATTAAGAAAGAGACTACTTGGGATGATGATGATGAAAATCCAGAAAATACATCTTCTTTAAAGTGTATAGTAAGGAACCGGTCTGGAGAAGAATTCTAGTCTGGAGGAGTCCAGAAAGCTCTAACAGAAATATCTTAACGAAGATTAAACAAATACCTAATGATCTAAAGAACGGAGATGATACTATCACATTGACAGTCAGTTTTGGGTTAAGCGGTTAAGTGTACTAAGAATAAGCTAATGGAGGGCAGGGTGACAACTCAGTAAAGTGCTTGTTGTGCAAGCGTAAGGATCTTAGTCTGACCCTAAAACCTGTGTAAAAAGCCAGGTTTGGTTGTTATGTACTGGTAACCCCAGTGCTGGAGGTGAAGACTGGTGGGTCTCTAAGACTCGTTGGCCAGGTCTAGACCAATGAGAGATCCTGTTTCAAAAAGCAAGATTGGCAGTGACTGAGAATGTCAGCCTAGGTTGTCCTCTGGTCTCTACAAGCACACACACCCCGCCTATATACAAACATGCATGTGTACATAAATAAGCAAAGGCACACACATACACACAGAAGCAAACATAAAGAACAAAAAAATTGGGGCTGGAGAGATGGCTCAGAGGCTAAGAGCACTGCCTGCTATTCCAAAGGTCCTGAGTTCAATTCCCAGCAACCACATGGTGGCTCACAACCATCTGTAATGGGGTCTGGTGCCCTCTTCTGGCCTGAAGGCATACACACAGATTATTGTATACATAATAAATAAATATTTTTAAAAAAAGAAAAAAATTATTACCTCCCAGTGGAACTAAATATCTGCAGAAAAGGAAAACCTAATCATTAACATATTTTACAGTTTGGTATCAACACAACTTACATACTTACATGTAAACAATGGCTAGCAACTTCATTAAAACAACTACTTTCTTGGAAAGATGAAAAGATTATGACTGTATTGGGTTGGAGAAGATTGAAGCAAATAGTGATTTTCCGGAGGATAAAGTCAATAGCCCCATAACTGTCTTATAGTTTAAGTAAACATTATACAAACTAACATAGAATTTGCTAACAAAAGCAAAATAAAATAATACAAAACACACAATCCATACCTCTGCAGTAAATCTACTGGATACTGGTGTAATAAATCCAACTTTACCATCATTAAACACAACAGCAAACCCATCAAGTGTGGCACAGTATTCCATATCTTTAATGTGCACATCTGCAAAGCCGAGGAATGAGCCTACTGAAAAAAATATGGAAATAGATTAGGGTTATAATAAACTATTATTTTATATACAAGCATATGTTGTATATTAAGTTGGTTCTACTCATATAGAAAGTATAACTACCTCTAGATGACTGAAGATCTACTGAAAATGGTACTGTAGAAAGATTGATGGCTTTTCGTCCATTTGTCATTCCCTCCCAGTGAATAAGATGAAGAAGTCCATCAGAAGTTGCCACAAGGAGATCTTCCAGCACAGACTGCAAACTGGGGAGAAGCAAGCACCTTAAATCAATTAACTTTTAAGACAGCATACTGGGAAAGCAATGAGTATAAATGTAACTGCTTTCAAAAATGCTTTCTACAAGCCAGGTATGGTGGTACACACCTTTAATTCCAGCATTCAAGTGGCAGAGGGCAGGTGGACCACTATGGGTTCAAGGCCAGTCCGGCCAGAGTTACACAGTAAGACCCTGTTTCAGAAAGAAAGGAAGAAAGATAGAAAAAGGGGACGGGTGGGAGGGAGGGAGAGAAAGCAGTTAGGCAGGCAGGCAGGAGAAAGACAGACAGACCAGACAGACAGACAAGAGTGAGCTTCTGAAAGCAAGGCTGAATATCTGTAAGGTAATAAAACTTCAAACTCTTAAGTTTGAAGCCCGCCTGGTCTACACTGTGTAAGTTCCAGGCTAGTCAGGAACTACACAGTGAGACTGCCACCTAAAACAAAATAACAGAAACAAAACAAAAATGACAACATTTTTAACTTTAGCAAAGCAGATCATTAAACCCTTACAGAACACTACCTGTCTATAATTTTAATATAGATTAAAAACTTGAAATATAGAGGCAACAAATTAAGGAAGAATAATGAGTTGGTGTGGTGTGACTGAAGACACTGAAGAGGAAAAATAGATGTAACTAACCAAAGGATGACAAACTGAAACCACAGACTGTACATGGAACAAACAATTCTCCAGCACTGCCTAATAAAAATTTTCAAAAATAGGAATTCTTTATGTGTACAACAATCTGATAACAGTAGCCACATACAGTGACAATATACCTGAAAATTAATAGAGCACATAATCTCTATATTGTAATGAAGAAAGCTGCAACAACAACTGACCAGATATACAGATAGGAAAATGTGAACCAGAGGAAGAAGAAAAGTTCATCAGTATAAATAGACTGTTATACAATCCCAATGTTAGATTAACACACAGTCACTTAAAACAATTGTGATATAAGTGACAAACAATCTATACGAGGGCTGAGAAGATAGCACAGTTGGTAATGCTTGCCTCCTTGATATGGGAGAGCAGCCCAGGTAAAGTCAGGGTCATGCAGTTGCCTGCCTGCCCCTCACCCTCTGCAACGCTCTCGCCCTGGGAAGGTCAGATTTTGTTCTGTGACACAAGTGTAAGGGTCTGAGCCGAGATTCCTAGTACCCACTTAAAATGTACAGGTGTGGCAGCATACATCTGTTATCCTAGTGTTGGGAGTGTTGAGATGTAGACATAGGTGGATTTCTAAAGTCTGCTGACCAGAAGGAGGTTAAGCAAATGGTTGAGCTCCAGGCTCAGTGAGTGACCCCATTTCAAAATAATATGATGGAGAACAACTGGGGAAGCACCAGATGTCAATCTCTCCTTTTTCTCCACCCCCCCCACATCACAAATCTACATGAAAATNTTTTTGTTTGCTTTTTTTTTTTTAATCCTGTGGAGCCTCTAGTAACATTTCCAAGTAGTATCTAAATGGAACACACTTTGGATAATCTTACTCAGATAAAGACTAAATTATTCAAGTTATCTTACATATAAGTACTGTTTCTTTTGGACTGCTTGTGGCATTATTTTTTTTAAAAAAAATAAAATGAAAAAATTCAAAACATGTTCAGAAAATGTTCAGATTATGGCATAAATTTTATAGAAATACATGAACCACAGAAAGCATACAAGGGAGGTACAGTTAATTCAGAAATATATTCAAATCATTAAAAAGCATGTAAATTCTGTTAAAAGGCACTAAAACAAAACAAAACAAAACAAAACAAACAAACACCCCCCCACACACACACACAGTTTCAATTACTTACCATACAAGGGTTTACAGTGAGTACACTCTTGATGAACTGAAATAGCAAAATGCTGGGTTGTTTAACTATACTCCTGAGGTCTGACTCAATCTCAGTGTGCTGAGAACCAAATCCGCTGATTACCCATAAGTGATAGCCTTCTGCACCCCAGCTCTTGAAGAAATAAGAGAAAAAAGTCAAAGCAACAAAAAGTTATTTTTTATTTATAACTTTTTAAATACTGAAACCATGAAAAATAACCAGAGACAAGATTCACACCCAGGGCTAGAAAGGTCAAAGCGCTAGGTGTGGATTATGAGAAGCTGCATTTGACCCCCAGAACCCGCATAATGGTGGAAAGAACTAACTATACAGTTGTCCTCTGGTATTCACATGGTAGCATGCCCACATATACATACATCCTGTACACAGACACACAAAATAAATTATAAAAAAAATCAAAACCAATGATTCTTAGCTGTCAAGTACACCTTATCTATGTCTAGAGGGAACTACCACCGTGCCCTCTACTTAGAATGGTAAGACACTAACTCACATTCTCAGCCTCAATTTCAGGGTTCCAATTCTAAAAACCCTTCTGTAACATCTCAATTTAATTTACCTGCTTCTTAAATACAAAGAAGTTCTGACAGAAGACAAAGCCCCGTGAAGAAGCACCTACCACAGATGCAGCTTTGGGAACAGCAGAGAGCTCTGGATTGGAAGCTGTGACACCACTGTGTTCATTCCAGCTTGACCTTTTGTTACAACCTATCTGGTTCCTCTAGATAAAGCTTTCTTTGGTTGTGAAGTGTACAGTGAAAAGATTTAAATGTATTTCTCCAAGCCTAATCAGAATTAATATTCTGTAACTAGATTCCATCATAGTATTTTTCAAGATAGTAATTTCTAATCTCTAATCCAAAAAATGGTGAGGTTCAGAATGCTGCAAATTGTTAAAAGCCTAATAATTATTTATTTCATATGTGTATATGTGTACCTGTATATGTAGAGTATATGCACAGGTACACACGGAGGCAAGAGGTGGTCTTTGATATCCTATTCTATTGCTTTCTCTTTATTCCTTTGAGTCAAGGTTTTTCTGAACCTGGAGCTAACTAAATGCTTGGATCTTCAGTTTGTGGATAAAATACCAACTTAGTGAACCTCTGATAATAACAGTTGATGCATGATATCCAAAGGTACTAGCTAGTAGTTTCAGAAATATTAAACTGAAAACTTACAATTGTGTGCCTATATTAGGTATGTGAGGTGTGTGCATGCATGCATGTGTGCACATGCGCCTTGAACTCACAGAGATCTGCCTGCTTCTGCTTCCCAAGTGCTAGGATTAAAGGTGTGTAACACTGTCACCTAGTAAACCCCTCTTAAACACACAAATTAATAAACTTCACCAAAAATGAACTATAGGAAAAAATCTGCAGAGATAAAAATGCTTTCTGATTCTATGAACTCACTGTGAGGAAAAGGGAAAAAGCAATGAGTTTTATAGGCTATACCTGTTTGTAAGTAGAAAGTACTTACCATAGAATGGATCTTAAGGGGCTCTTTTTTGGTACCATCAGACCTATACCTGAAACAGACAGAAACCTGTCTTGAGTATCTTCCAATTACACAGATACCACTTAGCTTCAGCTTGAAAACAAACTGAATTTGCTCCTTTAAAACAGAAATACATAATAGTGGATGAAAATGAAATGGTCATGCATTATTACATATTTCTATTTTAAAGAGCTCTTGATTCTACATCTTGAATGCTGGGATTTAAGGTGTGTGCTACACTACCAAGTTCAGCAGTCCATCTTAAATTTTAACATGAAGTCATATACACAACTGAGCTCAAAAAAAAAAAA
>JAQHUG010000021.1:4729545-4759007 GCA_028555095.1 Dicrostonyx torquatus
ATTAAAACATAAATAAAATATCACTATATGAAAAGATAAGCAATACCATTCACATCATTCAATTAAAAGTAAACAAACTTGTTAAACAATGACTAATGTCAGTTGATAAAGTAATGAATACTTCTCCAAAAAGTTGAAAAACAGGTCTTGTCTCAAACCACCTAATTGCCACTATCAATTAATTTTTAGAACAAATGTCAAGTCCAACAAAATTGGTCTTTTCATGCCGCACTGGTTCTTAAGATATTCTGAGTATTATTCTTAGTTGTAAGTGCATACTAAAGACACATAAACACACTATGTTCTGAGTTAGACTACTGCACCATTGGCTCCACAGATTATTCAGGTTTCAAGCATAGATATTTTTAAATTTAGGATACTGAGTTCTAAATGATTTTATTAATATGATTAGAAAGGAATATGATGCATGTAATCACATGCTGTCACATGTAACAAAGTAAAATAGTGTTTCTGATTAACCAATAATTACAACTTTTTCTTTTAAACATTCTCTGTATTCAAGTAATATCAAAAGATGGATGTTTAGTATATATCTTTATTTACTCAAAAATAAAAGGTAACAGTACTTTTACTCATATAAGCATCATTATAATCACTATCTTCAGTTTTAATTGATTACACTGGTTGTGATACTGGAAAATAACTGATTATATAGTCTTTCAGTGTCTTCTCTTTCATTTTACAAATGTATAGATAATCTCCAAGAAGTATATATTAGACCAGCTAATAGTTTTGCTTGAAATGTAATTCTTCCTTTGGAAGTTTGAGAGAAATCTGAGACAAACTCCCAACCACCTAAATTTGCAGAACCTACTCTTACACATGTGAAAGTCATTGTCTTGGTTAGGGTTTCTATTGCTGTGAAGAAACATTATAACCAAAAGGCAAGTTGGGGAGGACACGGTTTATTTGGCTTATACTTCCTTATCACTGTTCACCAGAAGGAAGTCAGGACAGAAACTCAAACAGTGTAGGAACCTGAAGGCAAGGACTAGTGTAGAGGTCATTGAGGGGTGCTGCTTACTGGCTTGTTCCCCATTGCTTGCTCACCCTACTTTCTTATAGAACCCAGGACCACCAGCCCAGAAATGGCGCCATCCACAATGGGCTATGTTCCCCTCATCAATAACTAATTAAGAAAATACCTTATAGGCTTGCCTACAATTCAATCTTATAGAAGCATTTTCTTAATTAAGGTTCTCTTCTCTCAGATGACTTTAATGAAGTTAACATAAAACTATCCAGTACAGTCACACAGTTGGAAGTAATTCCTCCCTCTTTCTTTTGGTGGTGCTAGAACTTGAATAGTAGGCCTTGGCATGGTGAAAACAGGCTCTACTACTGAGCTACACTTCCAGTCCCAGAAATTCTTTTTGCAAAGGCTCTTCTATCCTATTTCCAGATGTTACATGGCTTGACCACCAGGTGGAGGCATAAAATCAAGTTGGATTGTTATACCTTTTTGGTATACGTTCAAAATTCCTTCCGCATCAAGTAACAGTCTACTAAAATTTACCTTAAGAGTGTGTGTGTGTGTGCGCGCACTTGCACATCCACATATACACACGTGAGGACCAAGCTATGTACTGCTCTATCATACTCCACCTTACTTCCTTGAGAAAGCATCTTTCACTGAACTGGACCAAGGCTAGCAGCTGGCAATACCTAGCACTTCTGTCTGCCCACCACAGCACTAGAGTTATAGGCTTGTGTGTGACTACATCTATTTTTATGTGGGTGTTGAATATGTGAACTTAGGTCTCATGTTTATGCATCAAGCATTCTTACCCACTGAGCCATCTCAAGTCATATTCTTGAAAAGGCTTTCATCCTGAGCAAATAAAATCTGAAGTGATCAGCAATCTTTGATTAACATAGTGAATATGCTAAATTTTTTCAGTTTAATCACATTTAGGCAAATAACAAAGACATTCTTTTCCATGAGGGGATTAAAAATAAGAAGACAGACTAAATTGGGCAATGACAACAGCCCGCTGCTTGCATGCCAATCTTACACAGTTTGTTCCAGTGCTATTTTAACAAAAGAAACAATTCACGAAGCCCTTTGTTAGAACTACAAATCAGAGAGGTCTTTTTAAAAAGAGGAATTACATTTATATAGTCTAACAGATTCATTTTATAGTTATATGTTCGGTCTTTTTGTTTTTCAAATTGTTTCACATATATTATTTATTTATCTGGGGGGAGGGGAGAATACTTGGACATGCCATGGTGCATGTTTGGAGGCCAGAGGACAACTTTGGGAATCAATTCTCTACTTCCATCATGTGAGTACTGGGGAGGTAACTCAGGTCATTAAGTTGGGAAGCAAACACCTTTACCTACAGAACCATCTTGCTGGCCCCATGGTTCAGTATCTTTGAAAGATACTTAGTAAAATATCTCTTCCCCAAATCTATTCATTAGCTTCTTATATATTCTTCCAGAACAACAAATTTGTAATACCTTTTAAAACCAGGTATTCTTAGTACTAGACTCCTTGTTAATCACTCAGTATATCCAGGGGAATGAGCCTCATTGTTTTTATAGCTGTATTCTGTTTATATAAATCATATATATGCAGAAGAAA
Source organism: Dicrostonyx torquatus (assembly GCA_028555095.1). Taxonomy (NCBI): domain Eukaryota; kingdom Metazoa; phylum Chordata; class Mammalia; order Rodentia; family Cricetidae; genus Dicrostonyx; species Dicrostonyx torquatus. The sequence continues at coordinate 4,732,157 of JAQHUG010000021.1, forward strand.
CAATATGAAATTGTCTTAAGTAACAACTAAAAGATCATGAACAATTAAGAAAACAAGGTTAAATTGTACAAATCACTTAAAAACCCGCTTGTGTACTAATAGATTTTCAGTATTTCTCCCCACTTGCCAACAACCTTTATTCACACTGGACTCAGAAGGCTTAATGTTTTTTCAAGTGTACATGCACTTCCAAGAAATGTGTGGAGGCTGTAAAAGGAACAGCCACTCTTTTCCTCAACATATATGATTCTATCACAGTCTTTTTTAGTATGTTACATACCATACAACCAAACAAGATATAAATTTTGACCAAAAAAAAAAAAAACAAAACAATTTTCTTGTTGGTCATGTGATTAACCAACTACATGGTCTGTCTCTTGTAGCGAAAAAATGTCAAATTTAGACAGCATACTATACCTCATGATGGGTGCTTGCAAATCCAGTATTTTCTTCATTTCTAAATTTAGTGCTGGGGCACAATGTTCTTCCTTGAAATGAGGTATCCCCTTCATTTGTGGACTTCCTCTAAGAGAAAAAGCACAAGGTTAAGATAAAATATTAAATTTGCCCCTACTATGCACCTAATATACACCAAATTAAACAAACATAACCAAACTTACAAAGCAGGTGTTCATCCTATAAATTCACAAATGAAAATCAAACTTGAATTCTATCACAGTAGATACATTTAATATATCAACTAGATGTAAGTAAGCTTGACTAATGCAACTTGTGTTGGACTGAGGGAAAAAAGCAGAGGAAGAGAGGGATGGATGGGTGGCAGGATGAAGGAATAGAAGAATAGAGGGATAGAGAGATGGAGGGAGGAGGCATAGAGGGATGGAGGAAGAGGAAGGGAAAATTAAGATGAATTCTCAAGAGAACCAACAAACATTTTGTGTAAAATGACTAAGAGAGCTTCCCTAGCTAGGAAACTAATAGATGCAGTATATAATTCCACATGTAGTAGTGTATGGTCTAAACTGTTCCTTCATTTCACCTTATTCCACATCCTATCTTGGATTCCTATTCTCAGAATTAATGTCAAATTCAGGAATGTAATTAGATATTTCATAACTTGGCAATAAATAACAAAATGGTGTATGTATATATATATGTGTGTGTATACACATATATGCATATATACATATATTTAAATTATGGTAATTAAGGGCTGCCTAAGAATATTGCTAGATCAATGCCAAGAAACTGAGCACATAACTCTTAAAGACTACAGAACTGTCTTGAATTTATCTCCACATGGCATGGTTGTATGTTATCACCGGTCTATTCTTCCTCACTGCCTGTGTTGAATTTAAAAGTTATGTATCTGTCTTTGGGTTTCTATTGCTGTGATAAACACCATGATCATAGGCAACTTGAAGAAGAAGAGTTTATTTTGCTTACATTTCTATATCACAGTCCATCATTATAGAAAGGAACTCAAGGGAAGAACTTGGAAGCTGGAACCGAAGCAGAGGCCATAGAGGAACACTGCTTACTGGCTTGCTCTTGTCTTGCTCAGCCTATTTTCTTTTATATTGCGTATGACAGGCTATATATAAGAAACTCTTCCACATGTAAGAACTCTTCCACATCAATCATTAAGCAAGAAAATGCTCTATATAGGCTTGCCCATAGGTTAGTCCCTTATGGAGGAGACATTTTATCAACTGAGTGTCTCTTGTGAAAAGATTAGCTTATGTCGTCACAGGACTAACCAACACAGTATCTTTTGTGGCAGTTATAATTTTTTTTCAGCAACTGGCCTGCTAACATCACTTCTCTTTTCAATCATCTATAATCTTGAAACTCAATTTGTTAATACTAGTATAGTTATATGCAAAGAATTTAACAAGACCAATAGACTTTGAGGTTTCTGGTTTTTGTAAAAATTGCTTTGCTGCTCAGAAACCCATTTTGATTCCTTTTTGATTGTGGATATTTTCTTTTCTTCCACATATAAACTTGATGAAGGCTTACTGTCATCTTGCTATTGCAAGGACCAGGAATATTTGAGTCTGACAGGCTAAGCTAGTTGATATAAACAGGTTAACCATTCAGGTTTTTATACAGCTAATATGCTTGGCTAATATGACAGTCTCTAAAAAGAAAATGAGTAATTAATTTACCAGACTCACATGTAAGGTGGTAATCATGTATTCTGTGGTCACTTTCCTAGGACATTCTCCACGTCTAAATGGTTTTAAAGCTAATTTTATTTTTTTAAAGCAATGCTTAAAATTCAGTAGTGTTGGAGACTTATGAAAAAGGAAAAAAGAAAAATGAAAGCAGTCTCTGAAGACTCTGCTAAGAACAAGACAACCTTGAAGAAAGCCTCAAGTTAAAATGAAGACATCTGAAAGGATAATCAGCATTTGTGAAAAGGGCGATGCTGATAATCTGAGCGCAGGGAATGAGTGGACAGTTTTTCAATATATTTTTCTTTTGTATGCAAGAAAAATTCTGTTACACATGCTCAAAGCAAAATATTTCCCTCTGTATCTTAAAGGCTTTGTGCCCTCCCCCTACAGTGTGTGTGTTGGGTGTCTCACTATGTAATCCAGGCCAGCTTCAAATCTGTGATTCTTCTGCCTCCACCTCTCAAAATAGTATTACAATCATATGCTACTGTGTTGGGTAATATTTGTTTTTGACAATGTGTGGAAATACTAAAATCTGATCATTTTCATTCATTATCCTTTTTTATGTACCTTCTTATAGAGCTGCAATATTGTGAAAATATCTCTTACATTCTTAAAGACTGAAATGGAACTGGAACTTCACAGCCAAAGTTAATAATGTATCTTGAAGTCATGTAAGACTTAAGACTTCTAGAATATTGTGTAATCAGCCTGTTTGTTTAACCTACTTTTAAAAGAACAACTGAACAATCAACCTTACTTGTCTTGGATTTCCCATGTAGTCAACTCTTCTAACCTAAGCTATTGCACAGCTACAGTCTTATATATTTTCCCATGCCCTTGACCCAGATAATGCAGGCACATCTTTGCTGAAAGCAGCAGATACATGCTGGGGAATATTATTTTAAGGTGGGTGTGACTTTTGTTTATGCTACATTTATTTAACTCTGTGAAGCTATGATTCTTTGCCTCTCTAAAACACCTGATGGTCCTAATAAAGAGCTGAATGGCCAATAGTGAGGAAGAAGCAAGGATAAGCAGAGCTGGCAGGCAGAGAGCATAAACAGGAGAAACAAGGAAGAGGGGGATCAATGAGAAAACAAAGAAAGGAGGACATCAGGGGCCAGTCACCCAGCCACTTAGCCAGCCACAAAGGAAGAGCAAAAATAAGATATACAGAAATAAGAAAAGGAAAAAGTGCAGAGGAAAAAGGTGGCCGGGATAATTTAAGTTAGAAAAGCTGGAAAGAAACAAGCTAAGCTAAGGCCAGGCATTAAAGTAAGTAAGAATAATCCTCTGGGGTGGTGGGCCCCCACAAAAAGTCAAAAGACTAATGACATGGGACTCCCCTCAGTATGCTGTGAGTACCGTTGGTTAATAAAGAAGCTGCTTTGGGCCTATTGCAGCACAGAATAGGGCAAGGCGGGAATTCCAAGCAGAGAGAGGAAAAGAGAGTAGGTTGGAGTCAGAGAGAAGCCATGTAGCCACCACAGGAGACAGATGCTGGAGGGAACCTTTCCAGTAAGCCACAACCTTGTGTCAATACACAGATGAATATAAATGGGTTAATTTAAGATGTAAGAGCTAGCTAGATATATGCTTAAGGTATAGGTCAAACAGTACTATTATTAATATAGCTTTTGTGTGGTTATTTCAGGTCTGGGAAGCTGGGAAATGAACAAGCGGCATCTGCCAACAGACTAAAGAGCCAAAATAAATATAAGGCTCCTTTAAGAGCTTCTGCCTGCTGTTGATCCCTTGAGCAGCCAATACTTAAAGTAGGAACAAAACACAAAGTAAAAACGCCTGCCACAGCACAAGCATCAGCATTCTAGAGCTCTAGGAAAGTTGAATGCAGTTCCTGGTCACGCACCTCTGATCTGGTTGCAAGCTTTGGGCTTAGCTTTAGGACCTGACCCAAGAGTGGGCAGGGCCAGCCTACAGAGCATACAGAGGATCCAGTTGTAGCTTACAGTCTAAAGTTTGCTTGTGTGGTCAAAAAAGGCTAAAAGATATGCAGTAAAAGAGGTCCAGATGGAAAAAACCTCTTAACAGGTTTCAGTGTGTTTTACAATGTGTGTAGGCTTAATAAAGTGGGTATAGGCAGTTATAAAAAGAATGAAGAGTTTAAAAAAAAAAAGACTTTAAAGAGACAGTAAGAGTAAAAGAAAAAAGCTACATAAAGATGGGAAATATAAAGGGAGTCTGCTATTGTGTTGATTTTGCATTTTTTGATTACCCCAAAGCAAAGGACAGCTGCTAAGAGAACTGGAATTGAAAGAAAGAACTGTTCAAATAAAACCAGCCTAGATATCTGAAGAATGCCATAACTTAAAAAAGTCAAAAAATGTATTTGTCAAATGGAGATCAAAAGTACTATGGAGAAGCGGGTTTGCTTTTGTTTTCACAGGACACAGGCTGTGAATTTGTTCTAAGTTGATATGGCTCTGGTTTGATTAAGGGAGACCTCCTGAATCTTAACAGGTGATTGCTATCAACAAAGGTTACTTTGGCCTTCCCAGGACTTAGTCATTATCTCAAAAATTTTCTTGGGGACCCCTGGGAATGTCTGCCTATAGCTAGCAGGAAGTGGTATGGAGAAGACTGTGCCCACATTCCTAAGAAAAAGGGGGTGTGCAAGGTCATTGGTTGTTTTGTGGGTCATGGTTGATTGTTATAATTTAGGGGAATATAGGAATAAAGAAGTACAAGATAGACAATTATTAATCTCAGATGTTTTGTAGTGGCTAGATTTTAGTATATAAATACAAATTCGAAGTCAATTTTGGTACACTGTATATATATATGTTTTTGCTCTTGTTTAAAGGACTTTTGTATATTGATACCAATTTAAGGTAATTTTTGTCACAACACACTGTATATGTTTTCACTCTTGCTTAAAGGATTTTGTATACTGATACACATTTAAGGTTAATTTTGTTATAACATATTGTAAATATGCTTCTGCTCTTGTTTATTTTTTCTGCTCTTGTTTAAGATACTGTACCTATAAAATTCATTTTAAAATGTAAGGTAAAATTTTAGTTTTTGAGAGCTACTATTATGAACTATTTAGGATAATCAAGAAACACAAGTCAGTAGTCATTTATAATTATCAAATTTGTACATGTTAGGTATGTTTTCTAGATTAAATAGATATTTTTAGATAGATGATCTTCAAATACTTCAAAGACCTATAGAACATGGCATTTAAAATGTTTTCTTAATTTAAAGTTTTTCATGACAATAAGACACATCTGCTCTTGACAGCACCAATTTATTTCAGAGATGACAGGCACTGAAGAAACTCCTTATGGAGTTGGCTTTCATTGTGACAAGGTTGGCCCCTGGGAAAGAAACTGTTCTTGCCTTTTGACTGCTGATAATGTGTTGTGCAGACTGTACATGCAGGATACACAGAACAAAACAAACAGTTGAACTTTGCCAAAAGAAGGCACGAAAGTTTTTCAAAATTCCTGCTTCACAGAAGTGTCTATCAGAGATTCTTTATGACACAGAGAAAAATGAACTGATGAACTTTGCCAAAAAAAAGTTGAAGGCAGTACAGTCCTTCAACTTTCCTGCTTCACAGAAGAGTCTGTAAGATATTCTGCAGGACACAAAGAAAAGCAATTGATAAACTTTGTCAAAACAAGGCAGGACAGTCTTTCAAATTCCTGCTTCACAGAAGAGTCTGTCAGATATTCTGCAGGACATAGAGAAAAATGACTGATGAACTTTGCCAATACAAGGTAGAACAGTCTTTCAAATTTCATGCTTCTGAGAAGTTTGCCTAATACTCTAGGCCTGTAGGCTGAAGATGGATGCCCCAAGGTTGCAGATGGAACTTTGGGTGACTCTCCAGGCAGTCAGATGTCTCTGTAATTCCTATAGTTTTTGCAAGTCATTTGCAGTGTACTTTTTATTTAAATAATATTATTTAATATTATTAATTATTAATAATGTTATTATTCTAGTGCCTTTGATGGAGTTGAAGACTAGATTGTCATAGCTGCAGTTTTCCTTAAATATTATAGAAAATAAGCTAGGTATAAAATTTTGGATTTACTAAGATAGGATAGATTATAGAGTATTTTCTTTAAATTTACCAGACACAAATGAATTGGAATTTAGTACATTCTGAATGTAATCTTTACTTGATAATTGTTTTTACTGATTACAGTATTATGTTAAAGTTAAAAGTTTTCATCTTTGTTTATAAATAAAAAGGGGGAAATGTTGGGGGAATATTGTTTAAAGGCGTGACTTTTGTTCATGGTGCATTTAACTCTGTAAAAGCTGTGATTCTTTGCTTATCTAAAACACTTGTTATTCTAATAAAGAGCTGAAGGCCAAAAATGAGGCATGAGCAAGGACAGGCAGGGCTGGCAGGCAGAGAGTATAAACAGAAGGGAAGTGAGGAAGAAGGGGAGAATGAAAAACAAAGAAAGGAGAGCATCAGGGGCCAGCAGGCCAGCCACCCAGCTACCAGCCAGCCATGGAGTAAGAGTGAAAGTAAAGTATACAGAAGTAAGAAAAGGAAAAGGCCTGGGGGCAAAAGGTGGCTGGAATAACTTAAGTTAGAAAAGCTGGGGGGGGGGGAAGACACGCTAAGGCTTTGAAATAGAGTGTGGGGCCTTGTGCATGCTAGGAAAGTGTTCTAACACTGAGCAAAATACCTCTCTCAGCGGCACATTTATATGACCCTCCCTCATCAATATCAAAGTCCTTACTTTCCTTCTTTTTTTTTTTTTTAGGTCCTAAACTTTCAAAATAATAGTCTTTCCATTAAGCATGTAAACCTTCATCACTGTACTGAGCAGTTGATCTGTTCAATCTTTGTGTAGATCTGGGATGGTCAGACTTTGTTTCCATAATATGTTAATGTGGTTTATAACATCCTGTATTCTTTTTCTTGAACTCCTGTAAAGTTAGATAATGAATCTCATACTAATCTATTTTCTGTTTTTCCCTCTTATTCGTGCCTTTTGTTTTATAACCATACACACAGTCCCTCAACTATTCCAATTTAAAAGCTCTAATATAATTTCTTTCTTTCTCTTTCTTCTTCTCCTTTCTCCTCCTCCTCCTTCCTTCTCCTTCTTCTTCCTCCCTTACCCTTCTCCTTCCTCTTCAAGACAGAATCTCTAAGTAGTTCTGGCTGTCCTAGAACTCACTCTGTAGACCAGGATGATCTCAAACTCAGAGATCGACCTGAGTCCTGGGATTAAAGGGCCACCATTGCCCAACTGGAATTTCTTTCTTTCTTCTGAACCTTTCTCCCCCAAACTTTCTCTAGGCAATTATCTATCTGAAGTGGTCAATTTAAATTTAAATATTTAAAAATAAAATTAAATTTAAAATGCTTTTGTTTCCTGCATGTCTTCTTCTTTTAAGGCTTGACTTTGTCAAGTCTCCTACACTGGAAACTTTCCTAAAATAACTAATAGCAAGTTATTAGCTGTATTTAACAAGTTAGCACTAAAAAGTCAACAAGAAATCCCTCTGTGTTGTTGGGCTTGCCAGCTGCCATTTAATTTAATTTTTTGCTGTGGTTCCCAAATACAATTATCTCTTAAATAGCTATCTAGCATGATGGAGTCTAAAACAGAGTGAGCCTTGCTGAACTGTCTATCACCGTCTCTGCTTTATCATTTCGCCATGTTCCTCTTTTCCTACAATTGCTGTGGAAACTCCTTCAGCCAATAGCCTTTAAGATACCAGTATACTTTGGGCATGGTCTGATGTACTATAAATGCAGAGAAAAAGCATGTGGGGCCTCTTGGCTGCTGGATTTGGTTCCAGTTCCCAGAGCTCACAGAGGACTAGAGATTGCTACTCTTTTCTGTGAGTTTATCCCCAGAAAAATAAACCTTGTTATGTTCCATTCCAGGCTATTGTGGAGCTCCTCTGTACGCCAACATACAATCCCTCAGGTTCAATCACACAATGTAGTTCCTGTATCTGGTGAAATAAAAAGAAAGGGATCCTTACACTTTATCTAAATGTTTTTAAGGAATTGATGCCCTTATTTCACTGTGTGTAGATAGTATTCTGTGGTTACGACTGTGTCTAATTTCTTGGCCTTTTGGGTTTGCTATAAAATGTCAATGTATTCAGGCAGTCGTCAGGTTAGTCTTCCCATGTCACTTTTCCTTTCAAATTTTTAGCTCAAAGGTTGGTTAGAGACATCTCTTGCTTTCATTAAAGGTAGAAATATTTCAAATTGTTGTAAGTTTGATTGTCAAGGGACTTTCAAGAGTACCTACTTTAAAGTGGAAATTCTGTTTTTCTTTATATAAATTCTTTTTCCTAATTAGAGATGAAGTATTATAACATTTTAAAAAGCAAATTTACATTAACCTTAGCTTCTCAATGACTTCCAAATTACAAAAACTTCATAAAAACATTCTACTCTACCTTCCAAGCACATGAAAACACAGTAAAAAAATTTTTTAGATAACAGTGACAAAAGTTAACTTTTTAATGAAAACTTTATTATTTATAGCTACAATAATTTGATAAATTATGATAACAGAAGGCTGGAAGAGCCATGGAAATTGAGGCTGGAAGAATAAACTGAAGCCAGATTATGAAGGGCAACTTGATAGTATGAAAATAATAACACTAATCATTTACACATATGAAAAACTGTTCAGAAATGTTCTATATATAGTATCTCAACCTCTTGTAATCTTTTGAGGGCAAACTTTTTTATCTCCACTTTTCCCAAGAAAGATTAACTCAAGAAATACTGAGAACATTGTTAAGGATCACAGACCCACAAAGAGCTGACATTTGAACTTGTGGTTTCAATCCTACGCTCTAAGCAACTAAACAAACATTAAGATGAATACTGAAGAATTGATGAAGACAGAGGTAGTAGAGACTACAGGTTAATTATGAGATCATTTTTCACATCTGAGTATTCTGAAAAAGTGGGGTTTCCCCTATTTAGATAGCTAATATGATTTACAAAATACAAAGATAAAGGATTTGTGCTACTTTTGGGTAAAGAATTTAACGGTCAGCAGTCAACACACCATGTGGTTTTTATTTAAACTGTATCATGAGGACTTAAGTTGAATAGTATACTTTAATAAATAACTGACAATTGTTAAATTTTTACACAACAAAAACCAGAAAAGTTTGTAACTATTCTGAGTGGCTTTATTAACTATGCAATCTGAGAGAAGCAGGAAAAATAAAAGAAAAATGAATATGCTTAAGAGACCTACAGATGTGTTCTTGTTTGTTAACCAGAACTATATTGTACTGAAGTGTGAACCCTAGTCTTACCAATAAAAACCAGGAGTCAGATTATCAAGGGAGCAGCTGTGGGTTGTTCCCTTCCCCTCTCACTCCTCAGTTTGAAAGGGGCAAAGCCTATCTACACCCCACCTTATCACTTCCTGACTCTACCTCCTGAGTGCTGGGATTAAGGTGTCAGCCACCACTGCCCAGCTTCTATGGTTAACTAGTGGCTTAGCTCTGCCCTCTGATCTCCAGGCAAGCTTTACTGGTCCGAACACAAATAAAATATCACATAACATTTTACGAACTTATTGCTAAAGGCACTTCAAACTTCAGTTTCAAGACACAGAGAAATAAAGTTGGAATTCAGCTAGAAGCTTCCTTCTCTAGCATTCAGGGTGCAAACTGGTGCTGTGCAGGCTGCTGGGGAAGAAAGGGCATCAATAGTCAAACCTAGCTGTGGACTCTGAATGCTCATAGTATGTACCTAAACTGTGAGTCAAGATGTGCCCACTGGTTGCAATAGTGGTACAACTGTTAGGGAGGAGGAAGCAATCAGTTCAGATTGAATTTGAGACCTACTCCATAGGGGAGAACTCATGTCTGGTACTGTAAATCCAATCAAACGACTAAACTTGGGAGGTTACAGGCACTTGGAGGAAGCTACTACTGTTGTTTGGCTAAACAGACATGCTGTGTTCATCAAACTCCCTTCTAAATATTTACATTTATTCCCATGACCCAGTACTGTTCTAGCCTTGGCTGGAGAAACCTTGTTCTGCAGTGGAAGACTGTTACCACAGAAACTGTATTTCTGTGCTCTCATTGGTTGAATAAAGGAGTGCCTGGCCTATAGAATAGGACACAGCCCTACGTTGGGCGCCAAAATGTTGTTAAAGGGGGCAGCTGTGTTCCCAGCACCTGAGAGGAATGCGGGCCCTTTTGTTCCGTCCCACCCGGCTCCCTGGTCACATGGCCGCATGGCCTGCTTTTGGCCCTGGTTAGCTTATTCCCAGAATAATTACACACAAACTGTGTTCATTTAAATATTGCCTGGCCCATTATCACTAGCCTCTTCTTGGCTAGCCCTCACATCATAAACTAACCCATTCTTAATAATCTGAGCATCATGGCATCTGGCACACTTCCTTCTCTCCAGCCTTCTGTTCTGTCTACTCCACCCACCTAAGGGTTGTGTCCTATTCTATAGGCCAGGCAGTCCTTTATTCAACCAATAAGAGCACAGAAATAAAGAAGGGACCCTCCTACACCACCTGTAAACTGGTCAGAATGCTGGAAGTGACTTTTGAGTGTTCGGCCCTAAGCAGGACAACTATAGCACCCTCTCTAAGACTCAGGGAACATCACAGAAGAAGGGACAGAAAGAATCTAAAAGCTGGAAGATAGGGAGGAATGCAATGGAAAGCTGTCTTCCATACATGATATGGCTATTGTAACTCATGAACTCAATAGCAGCTGTGGTTAACTACATAAAATGGGGCCCATCTATGCTCTGTCATGGGGAGGGGCAGGGTTCATGATACTCCATCCACAGATGGGAAGCTAATGTTTCCTGGGAGAGGATATCTTCTCAAATCTCTGCTCATGCAAGGAACTCTAATCAAACACAATGGGTCATTTAAAAAAAAAGGCAGAGTGGAAAATAAAATAAAATTAAAAGGAATCTAATTGGGAAGGCGGGCTCCACAGCAGGGGAGCAGAACAAGAGAGGGTAAGGAAGCAGTAAATATGATTTTAAAACATTATACATGTGTATGAGGCTGTCAAAACAAATTAATTTAAAAACTTGGGGTAACAACATCATGCATACCAACATATGTGTAAGAAGAGGCCAAAGGCAAGGAAAGAAAATTTGAGCAGAAAAAATTTTTTAAAAATTATAAAATCTAAATTTGATTAATATATAAATCTAAATATCAAAGTCACTCAACAAACTTCAAGTAGAATAAATTTGGAAAGATTAAAACAGAGGCATATAATACACTGTCAGAGAATTCTGAGACACAGGGCTCTTTCACATGCTAATAATACTTAATGTGACTGACATTTCCTTATCTGATCCTAGGAAGGCCAGAAAGTACTGGAAAAAACATATTTTACACCTCAAGGAAAAAATGTTAAGAAAAAACAACTGGACAAAGCATTCTTGAAAATTGAAGGAGAAACAAAGAGGTTTAGGGATCTAAAAAAATTAAGGGACTCTGTCATATGCAAGAAATACTAAATGAAGCCTTTTGTGATTAATGAGGACAAGAAAGACTGATGCAAAGTCATATAATTTTTTTTGGAAAAGATCACTATAAAGGTAAATATTAAAGCTGGTAATATGCTTTTCCTTCAGAAAAACATGTATTCCTCTATGATCTGAAAAACAGGTGCATAAAAGAATACTTAAAAATCTATGTCAATAATAATACACTATGTAAAAATAAAATCTGTGACAACAGCACCATAAAAAAGGGAGGCACAGAGCCAATAATAGAGCCCAGTCTGGGAATATCACAGAAATTCAATTGTTATTAATTCAGACTAGGCAGTTAAATGTGCAAGATATTAATTATCCAAGATAACCACCAAGAAAGTAACTACAATGCACAAAGAACACTAGAAGTGGACAGATAGCTGCACTGATCAGTTCAAGAGAAGCTCCCTGAGACACAGACACCTACTACAACAATTGGACTAAGAGGTACAGACATACCTGCACCGACTGAAGAAAGAGATGGTAGACATCAATGCAAGAATATAATCAACAACCTAGAGTAATATCACCAGAACCTAATGGTTCTACAATAGCAAGACCTGAACATCCCAATGCAGGAGAAGCAGAAGAAAACGATCTTAAAAATAACTTTATGAAGATGATTATGAAGACCTTTAAAGAGGAAATGGAAATTTCACCTAAAGAAATTGGGGAAAAAACAAACAAAAACTTGAAATAAATAAAAAAAAATCTATTAAAGAAAGCTAAGAAAACCAAGAAAAAGCAATCAAATAGGTGAAGGGAACAGTTCAAGACTTGAAAATTGAAATAGAGGCAATAAAGAAAACACAAACCAAGGGAATTCTGGAAATAGGAAATCGGGGTAAACAAACAGGAACCTACAGACATAAGCATAACCAATATAATGCAAAAGATGGGAGAGAGAATCTCAGGCATTAAAGATACAATAGAGGAAATAGATTCATTGGTTAAAGAGAACATTGAAGTCAACAAAGTCATAATATACAAAATGTTCAGGAAATATGGAACACTATGAAATGGATTTAATTTTAAGGATAGGTACTACATACCAAAATTAAAACAGATGAACAATTTAAATAGACCTACAACCCCCAATGAAATAGAAGCAATCATTATAAGACTTCCAACCAAAAAAAGCCCAGGACCAGATGGCTTCAGTGCAGAATTCTACCAGAATTTCAAAGATGAGCTAATACCAATACTCCTCAATTGTACCACACAACATAGAAGAAACATTGCCAAACTCCTTTTATGAGACCACAGTTACCCTGACACCCAAACCACACAAAGATGCAACAAAGAAAGAGAACTACAGATCAATCTCCCTCTTGAACATTGGTACAAAAATACTCAATAAAATACTGGCAAAATAAAGCCAAGAATACATTGGCACAGGACACACTTCACAAATATAACAACAGTAGCAAAGACACTGAGAGCAACAATGAATAAATGGGACCTCCTGAAACTGAAAAGCTTGTGTAAGGCAAAGGGCACAGTAAATAAGATGAAACGACAGTCTACAGAATGGAAAAAGATCTTCACCAACCCCATATCTGACAGAGGGCTGATCTCCAAAATATATAAAGGACTCAAGAAAATAGACAACAAAATAAAAAACAATCCAATTAAAAAATGGAACACAGATCTAAACAGAGAATATTTAACAGAAGAATCTCAAATGGCCAAAAGACATTTACAGAATTGCTCAATAGCCTTAGGCATCTAGGACATGCAAATCAAAATGACTCTGAGATTGCATCTTACACCTGTCAGAAGGGCTATGATAAAAAATACTGAGGACAGCTTATGTTGGAGAGGATGTACTAAGGGGAACACTTCTACACTGCTGGTGGGAGTGCGAACTTGTACATTCACTTTGGAAATCAGTATGGTGGTTTCTCAGAAAACTGGGAAACAATTTATCTTCAGTCCCAGTGATACCACTCTTGGGCATATACCCAAAGGATGCTTAAATTATACCACAAAGACACCTGCTCAACTATGTTCATAGTAGTATTATTCATAATAGCCAGAATCTGGAAACAACCTAGATGCCCTTCAACTGAAGAAGGGATAAAGAAAATGTGGTATATTTACACAATGAAGTATTACTCAGGTATAATAAACAATGGCATCATAAAATTTGCAGGCAAACGGGTGGAACGAGAAGAAAATCATCCTGAGTGAGGTAACCCAGACTCAGAAAGACAAATACAGCATGTACTCACTCCTAAGTGGATACTAGATACAAAGCAAAGGATAACCAGACTACAACCCACAGCTCCAGAAAAGTTAGGTTAAAAAAAAAAAAAAAGGAGAACCCTAAGCCAGATTCATAGATCATTTTGGGAAGGAGAATTAGATGAGCTCTCCTGCGTAAACTGAAGTGGGGATGTGTAAAGGGAAGGTGATGGGGGTGAGAACATGAGGGAAGAGGATGGTCGAGCTATGGGAGGAATGGAAGGAGAATAATGAATGACATATCTTGATAGAGGGAGCCATTATGGGGTTAGGGAGAAACCTATGTTAGGGAAATTCCCAGGAATCCAGAAGAATGACCCCAGCTAAGACTCCAAGTAATAGTGGAGAGGGTGCCTGAACTGACTGACCTTCCTCTGTAATCAGATTGGTGAATACCCTAACAATGATCACGGAGCCTTCATCCAGTAACAGATGGAACCAGATGCAGAGATCCACAACCAAACACCAGGCCAAGCTCTGGGAATCCAGTCAAGGAGAGTGAGGAGAGAATATATGAGCAAGGAGGGTCGAGATTATGAAGGGGAAATCTACAGACACAGCTAAACCAAGCTCGTGGAAATGCAAACTCTAGACCAACAGCTGTGGAGCCTCCATGGGACTGAACTAGGTCCTCTGCATGTGGGAGACAGTGGTGAAGCTTGGTCTTTCTGAGAGGCCCCTGGCAGTGCGACCTGGACCTATCCCTGGTGCATGAACTAGCCTGTTCGAGGAGGGGCTTGGTCCTGCCTCCACTTAATGTGCCAGGCTTTGTTGGCAGCCCCATGGGAGGCCTGACCCTTTGGGCAGAGTGGACAAGGGTCAGGTCTGCCGGAGAGGAGGGGAGGGGAGGAGGGGCGTGGGAGAAGGGATGGGAGGGAGAACCATGGTTGGAATGTAAAATGAAATTAAAATAATACAAAATAACAAAAAAGGAAAACCAGAAGTGATTCAAAATGAATAATGAAAGGAAAAGTAAATGACAGCAGTAATTAAAAAGAAAATACAAAAAGGGCTAGGATAGGCTAATGACTCAGCAGTAGAGGCATGTTTCTCAAAGCTCAAGGACCTAAGTTCCTCTCATCCAGGACACATGTGGAAGGACAGAATCAATTCTCACAAGTTTTCCTCTGACCTCTACACACAAACGAACAAAAATAAATACATGTAATTTTTCTAAAGAGTAAGGCTAACACAGTGGTGTACACTTGTGATTGTCACACTCAATATGTTAGGGCAGGACAGTCACCATGAGTTCAAGATCAGTCTGTTCTATATAGAATTCTAAGCCAGCCGAGGCTACATAATGAAACACTACTACTACTACTGAAAATACTACAACTAATAATAAATAAAATGATTATTTATACCTTGTGTAGAGGGCACTCAGACACAAAGACACAAACTGGTTAAAGGTCAAAGGATGAAAAATGATAATGCAAGCAGTAATCAAGGCTGGATAGGTAAACTACAATAAAAAAATAGACTTTAAGTAAAAACCTGTCACAGAAACAAAGACATTTTCATAATAATTAAAGGCACATACCACCATTCCCAGCCTTTTTCTTTAAAAACATTTTATTGTTATTTATATGTGCATGCGTGTCCATGCAAAATTGCACACGTGCTGGTGCCCATGAAGGCCAGAGGAAGGAGTCAGATCTCCTGGAGCTGGAATTACAGACAGTTGTGAACAGTCTAACATAGGTGCTGGGAATCGAACTCCAGTCCTTTGGAAGAGTAGCAAGAACTCTTAACTTCTAAGGCATTCCTCCAGCCTGCAACACTGACATTTTCAACAGTATGTAGACAAATTAAACAGAAAAATCAAAAAGGAAGATAATTTGAACATTACTATAACCCTCCCCCCTTATGGACCAAATACTTTAAAAACAAAGGAATATATTCTTCTTAAATGTGCTCTGAATGGGCTGGAGAAATGGCTCAGCAATTAAGAGCACTGGCAGCTCTTCTAGAGGTCCCGAGTTCAATTCCCAGCAGCCACAACCATCTATAATGTGATCTGATGCCCTCTTCTGGCATGCAGTTGTACATGCAGATAGAGCATCATGTACATAAAATAAATACTTTTTAAAAAACGTGTTCTGAACATTCTCTAGGATAAAAGGTTTGTTAGGCCACAAAATGTATGAATAAAATGTAAGATTGAGGACTAGGTGGCTCATACCTTTAACCTTAGGTAATTAGCAGGTTAAGGCAAAAGGACTGCTTAAAGTTCCAAGCCACCTACCTGCAGGGAGTTCCAGGCCAATGTGGGCTATAGAGAACCTTCATAAAGGAATGAAACTAGAAGCGACAGACAAAAAAAGTGGGATATTTACAAATATGTAAAATTAAACAAAATAATATAACCAATCAATAAGAGAGAGACTGAAAAAAATTTTGAAAAATTTTGAAAAATTTTGAAACTACTGAAAATAAAAACATAAAGGGTTATTTGAGTGACATGATGAATTTTTGTTGTTGCTGCTGTTTGGTCTGTTGGCTGGTTTTGTTCTGAGATAGGGTCTACTGATATATTCCAAGGGAGGCCTCTCCATACTGATTCTTCTACTTCAGCCCACTGAATACGGAGATTATAAGTATGTGCCAACATAACTAGAGTTCTCATTTTTTATTGCTAACATGCCTATATTGGAAAAAAAAAGACAACAATCAAATTTTACATCTTAAAGGACCAGGAAAAGAGCTAGGCATGGTGGCTTGTGCCCATAATCTCAATGTTCAGGGAGCAGAGAGAGGAGACTTGTCAAGAATTCAAGATCAGTCTGTGTTAGAGTAAAGCCCTATCTCAAAAGTAATAAACAAAAACATGCTTACAATAACAACAAACACAACTAGATGAAATTAAACTCAAAGAAAAATATAATACACATTATTTGAGGGGCTATGAAGAAGCCTCCGAGCATAAACTGCCTTCTGAATTTCGGACTTGATATCATACTCCAGTAGCCACGTAAAAAGCTAGGCACAGCATGTGCCCAGCCTGCGCAGCCAATCAATTAGCTTTGGGTTTAGTGAGAGACCCTTTCTCAAATCCCTCCAACTTCAGGGATAGTTGAGATTTTAAGAGCAACAAGGGATAAATGACCAAGAAAACAGTGTCTTCCAGACACAACAGGATTAATGCACATAGGAACTCACAGAGACCATGGCAACACACAGGATGAAGTTAGACAGGGTACAACATTGAAAGGAAAAAAATGGACACAGGATCCCATCTCTAATCAAAAAGCTATCTCCAACTGGCATCCAATAGCAAATAAAATATTAGTTATCTCCAATAAAGTCTCACTGGGTGTATTATGACACTGAAGGGCAGGTCCCATGCCCAGTAGTAGATGGCCAACATAAAATGAACTCAAGGGTAATTTTGTAGACTTTTTGTTTCATATTGCTTTGTTTGAGCATTTCTTGTCTTACTGGCCTTTTATTTATATAATATAGCTTCAATTTTGTCTTTTCATGGATTTTGTTTATTTTGGTTGTGTGTGTGTGTTTCTTGTATTTTTTTCTTTTTAATTTTATTATGGTTGGTTTGCTTTTATGTTTTCTTGTTTCCTAAGGGTATGGAGTTGGGTGGGTGGGTGTTTTTCAATTAAAAAGAAAAAGGTGGAGAGTGACGGTGAAAAGACATCTTCTGGCCCCAAATTCACTCTCATACAACCACAGTAACAAGCACATACAATGTGTTATACACCTCTGTGTGTGTGTGTGTGTCTCAAATAAACAAAACATAAAAAAAAAGAAAGAAAGAAAAGAAAAAAGAAAAAGACCTAGGAGACCAGAGAGATGGCTCAATATTTAAGAGTACTGGTTGTAGCCCTGGTTGTCCTGAAACTCACTCTGTAGACCAAGATGACCTCAAACCCAGAAATCCACCTGCCTCTGTCTCCTGAGTGCTGGCATTAAAGGCATGTGCCACTACTGACCAGCTTTAAAACCCATTTTTAATAGAACAAAAGAACTATCTGAGATATAAATAAAACTATAATGAAAAACCAACTAAAATCATCAGCTTGCTTTTTCAGATTCAAAATTAAAAAACATGGGGGAAAGTTCTAATTTCCTTTAAAAAATATTTATGCATTTGTTTGTGTATGCCAGTGCACATACTGTACATTTGTAAAAATCAGAGGACAACCTGCAAGAATCAGTTCTCTCCTTTTGCCACAGGGATGCCAGGGACTGAACCTCAGATCATCAGACTGCTAGTAAGTGCCTTCACTTGAGAAGCCACTGCCGGCCCAAGATTATAATTTCTAAACTCAGAAATCAAAGCATGGGCATTACTATTAATTCTACTGAAATAAATTAGTTATTAGAGAATGCTATAAAAGTTGTGCACCAACAAGTTAAATAGGTAATCTTTACAAAATGGACAAATTTCTAGATGCATACAAAATTTCAAACTGACTCAAGAAAAAGGAAAACCTATGCCAAATGGTGAAATTGAAGAGTGCAAGAACCACCCATGAGCAAGCTATGGTGGCACACACCAGTAATCCCAGCAAGTGGAAGTAGAGGCAGGAAGACTCACCCAACCAAGAAGAAAAAAAAAATAAAAGAAAAAATTCAATTAAAATTAAGGAGAAAACTTGGGCAGAAATTTATCTAGAGAAGATATATAAATGCCCAGGTAAATGAAATGTGATCAGTGATGTCATTAGGAAAACATAAATCAAAGTCATATGATATAACTGGAATGGCCATAATAAAAACACACAAACAAAATAGCAGCTTTCTAAGGTCTGTTAAAAATCTGTCTTGAGGCCAGGTGGTGGTAGCACACGCCTTTAATCCCAGCACACGGGAGGCAGAGACAGGAGGATCTTTGTGAGTTTGAAGCCAGCCTGGTCTACAAGAGCTAGTTCCAGGATAGCCGAGGCTGTTACACAGAGAAACCCTGTTTGGCTGGGGGGGCGGGGGGAGGTGGGGAGATATCTTTCTTGAGAGCTTCCCTCCACACCAGTTTTGCTTCTCTCTCCTGGAACTCATTTCAGATGTTGCATTTTACAAGATATTTCCTCAGTAATGCTCTGAAAACACAGTCCTCTCCTAGACTCCACCCAAAGCTCTTTGTCAGCAGCTCATCTGCAGTACTCACCTGTTGAACTTGATACTATTTCAATTCAGTTTTCCCCCCTTAAACTGTGAGCTTCATATTGATCAAATTTAAATTTATTTCTTACTATTTATCTTACATATACTTATCACTCAATGTCTTAAATGAGCATAGGTAAAAACACCTAGTCAGCAGTACTGTAAAATTCCTTTAGCTACTCAGCATCCCCTTTGCAGTCTTATTTCTCAAATCTTGCCTATTCCAGGTGATTAAGACATGACACTGGATAAACTTGATCTTTCTACGAGTAAGATAGATATGTATATGTGTATTGACAGTTTTAGTTTATTAATGTTAATATGAGTTTTGTATTTTATTAGTCACATACTTTAGAAATAAAACATCTCTGGTTAAGGAACCTTGGTTTTGCTACTAAAAGTACATCGTACATGTGATAGCTACCACATCCATAAACAACATTAGTGCAAATTCTATAGAGCCAAGATTTAGTGAAACTCCAGAAGATACTGATACCAAGTAAAAACTAACCTTTCAAATGGAAGCTATTGCCAAGCTACACTTTGCATTAAAAGTAAACCAATACAAAAGGATTAAATGTAGATATGCATGCAAAAGATAAATATTCTGCCAGGAGTGCTGTGTAAACATTTGAAAACAGAGGGAAATTGCTCAAAATCTTCCTATAGGTCTCCAAAGAAGAAAAAAAATAAAACAAAACAAACAAAACCACACACACAAACAGAATAAATCATTGCACTCAGGAGACAAAACCAGAAGAATCACCATGAGTTCAAAGCCGTTACCATTTGAATGTGGATGTTTCCCTATGAAAATAACATTAGGAAATGTTAATTTAATATAGTTACATTTTCTATATGAACAAACTTTAATGCTATGATATTAACTGTATTTAAAAGCATCAATATAATAAATAAGCTATGATAATATAAACACTTAGCTGACTTTAGAAATATTTTGCATTTTCGGGTATTATAAATAATCAAATATTTTCACTAAAGTTCTCAAAAACAAGATTGCCACTGCTTATATTTGATAAGTGACTCAATTTGAGACATATGTTAGAAGGGCATCTGTACTTTTAGATAACTTTATTAAGATTTATTATTCTTTAAAATGAAGTTCACTATAATTCTCATATTTAATTAACAAGAATTCCCTTCTATTCTGACCACATATGAATAATCTTAAGTATCCAGTGGAGGCAATTTAACAATTTTAAAGGCAATCTAGAGATAACAATGTCAGATGCAATTTAGTAAGAGTTTAACTGCTTTTTTTCTCTCTTATACACATAAAATAACTGAAGAAAGACAGAAAGCAACTTTGAAAAGTGCCTTTTTCATGTCAGAGAAGAACTGAAACCCAGTTGATTTGAAACCTAATAGCCCCCCTTTTCCACATTTTCAAAAGGTTGTTTGAGTCAAGCTCAAGACATACTTAAGGAAGGCAAAAAATGAAAGTAACTCAATTTGAGAATTCTTTCTAAATATGTACTTAATATAAATGAAAATATCTACGTTTCTATTCTAATGAGCTACTGTCAATAAAGAGCAATGAAAAAATTAAATGTTTCAGTGGGGGAGAGTAGGTCAATTACTGCTCAGATTTGTAATGGTCTTCAGGAGTGACTAAGCTCCCAATGACCATATAGAAACTAAGACTCAAAATTACAGTATTCTCAAATGTGTCATAAAATTATACAGAAATTTTAAATGAAAAAATTAAGATCACTTTAAAGTCAATCAAATATACTCTGGAGGGTTACACCAATGATACAGTTAACTGCTGAGATACAAATCCAACAGGCTTTTGTTTGCACAAATTCTCAGGTGCAGAGATCTCAAATACTACTAAGTGCCACTTAAAGAAAACATTAATAGGGCAGATGACACAATGGATATGGGGTATGGGACAGTTAAAGCTTTCAGTTAGAGTCAGATGTGGTGGTTCAGGTCTATGACTACAGCATTCGGGTGGACCATAAATGGAGTGCAGAGGCAGCCTGGGCTGCACAGTGAGATTCTGTCACAAAGCAAAGCAAACTAAAACAAAGCAGTCCAGTGCAGTGCAGTTATTTTCACAGAGCTAACTTCAGACCTGTTTCTTTCCAAGCAGACTACTCACATAATTGCATCTACAAAACTCTCCTCTTTCTCATAAGTGTTTCCCCTGAAATACTAGTATGAATTTTCAGAACATTCATTCGCTTTTATTCATTTATTTATTTTTAAATTTATTTTCTGTGGTGCTGAGAACTCCCAAGGCCTTGTGCATGTGTGCACATGTTCTACCACTGCACTACCAATGATCTTCAGTCCTCGACATTAACCTTACTTATTTATTACTATCTTAGACCTCTTAAATACCAGTTTATAAAAAATGTCTTACAAATTTAGTGGACATATGAAAAATAGTCAATTATGGTAATAAGCATGAATTTCCAAATATAAGATGAGCCTGAAATGTGCTAGTCTTGATCTAGGGAGTTCTGGCTGCCCTGTCCAAGCTTGAATCTAAGGGCTAGTCTCAAGTTTCAGGGACTTGGCTTTGGTTCTCCAGTCCCAGTTCTGAAGTTCAGAATGGTGCTTTCTCTACATCACACATTTCATTGGTTGTAGATAATCTGATCTGGTGTCCTTTCTATGGGGAAGGACTTGTTGGGGGTTGAATGCAGGGCCTCAGACATGCTAAATCATACTTCATCACTGAGCTATACTTAATATAATTATTTACCAGCATGCCCATAACTAATGAAAGTATTTCTAGATGAAATAATCTTAAATGTGTTCAAATATTTTCTAGTAGAGAGTAACTGAAAACAGTTCAAACTAACAGATGAGCCTGTAGGTAGTCATTTTTAATTATTATAACAGAATAAATGATCTCAAACTATCCAGCCAGAAAGCAAACAAACAAACAAAAAAAAACTGGATAAAATACACACACACAAAAACTACAGTCATCCGAGAGCAGGCAGAAGGATGATGACTGCAAGACCAGCTAGGGCTACTAAGTGAGAACATGTCACAAACAGAAAAAAACAGTTCTCTAGCAAAACTCAATTTTCAGACTACCATATACAGTGGGAGAACCCAAGTATAACACAGTCTAAGTTAAAGAAAGAAGAAAGGTCAACATTCAGGGAAACAAATTTGTGAGGCAGAACAACAGAAAGGCTAACGTTACACTGAAAAAGAGCTCCAGAAATCTCTGTTCTCCTTACAATATTGGATATTGAGCCATTCTTAAGAAACAGCACACCGAGTCAAACAAAGGATAAACTAGTAAGGTTTGGGGTTCCCTGGAGGAGACCTCTAGTTCTGATGAGCTAGAGCAGAGAGACCGTGGAAGACAGTCTGAAGTACAGGCACAATTCATCCTCATGACGCATGTCAATATGCCTCAAACTAGTCAGCATGTTTTCCAAGTAACCTGTCACCCACAACAAACCTCACCATCCTTTAAAAGAAAACCATAAAACTCTTCAAATGGAAAACACAAAGATCAGATAATCAACAATGTAGTTATCCAAACTAAAATCACAGATATGTGATATGACCCAGTAATTCTATACATGGGCATTTATTTACCCAAGAAATAAAGGACAAATGGAGAGTGGGATGGGATTATAATCTAAAAAAGCAAAATTTACATTTTAAAATCTGTATATGCTTTTTTTAAAATAAAAAACTGATTGCTAGTATAAAATTTTAAAGAGTGCTATGGAAATGTATATGGAGGACGACTGACTTCCTGAGTACAAAGGAGGACAAGAAAGTTGGGAAGGAACTTTGAAGAATAAAGCAAATGGTTGCTCTTAGTTCAAACGCCAGGCCAGATACCTTGCTCACATAAAAAGATAGTGATGGGGGAGCAGGCCACCCTGCGCAAATAACAAACACAGACATCGCAACTTCTACCACAGTCTACATATGAGAAATGAAGCTTCAGATTCCAGGGACCTTAAACTTTATTTTGTGGCAACTAGAGAGCAATAAAAGCTTTTAAGAATCACATTTTAAGGTTTTTGTTTTTGATAAACAATTTAAAAGGTAGATCTCACTATACAGGGGAGACCAGAAGACAAACTAGTGAACAGATGATTCTAGAAGCACTAGAGAAGTATAATTAGTCAATGAAATTTGATTACTGAATACAGGAAGAGAAGAGAAACAAAAATTGTGTGGTTTTCCACTTCATTGGTCTACGTATAGGATTACAGTAACTGGGGCTGGAGGGATGGCTCAGAGGTTAAGAGCACTGACTGCTCTTCCAGAGGTCCTGAGTTCAATTTTCAGCAACCCACATGGTGGCTCACAACCATCTGTAATGAGATCTGGCGCCCTCTTCTGGCCTGCAGGTATCATGGAGGCTGAACACTGTGTACTTAATAAATAAATCTTTAAAAAAAAAAAAAGGATTACAGTAACTGCAGTCAAATTTGGTATAGCATACCAGGTTTGGTTTGTCAGGAGGCAATAGGTATGGCTTAAACATCATGAATTTGAGGCTGCTACTGAAACACTTATATTGATTTAATCATAGAAATATAAACTTTGCACTCAAGAAATGATCAGATACAGACCTTACCTACTCACAGCGCAGTCAAAGGCAAAGAAAACACAGAAGCACTGTGTAAGTATTATAAGTAACAGTGCTGACTTAAGTCCACCGACCTAGATGGTAGTAGTCCCACTTACCAGATAAGTAAAACAGAGCTGAAAAAAATGTACATACACAGACATACACTCACACAAAATTCACAGCAACATAACAAATCCTAAAACCTAAGGAAAACCATGAGGAAATATATAGGGAGAGGGTAAGCAAATGATATGTTTGAATCATTTAGAGGTAAATTATAAAAGATAATAACGATCTAGGAAAAAGTTACAAGTACCAAACTAAAGAAATCTTGTTGGAAATTAGGAGGCAATGAAAGATATAAAGGAAATACACATTGGAGACTAAAATGGATCTTTAGACTGGCAGAGGTGTGAATAAGGGAGTGAGCCAATTCAAGTACATGGTGGTTCTCTGTACAGAAGGGAACTGGCTCTATATTTTCCTAATTTACATTATTTTTTAAAAAAGTCACAATGTAGTATTTCATTTTTATAGTTAGCTACACAAAAACATTCCTTCTTACTAATGATAATATTTTTTGTTAGAACTTAAAACTTAAATTATTTTCTCACCCCAAAATGCCATTCCCCTAAGTATATGTTGTGCTCCCCTCAAACTCTTTAAGTTACTTTTACCTGATACCTTCTCAATGAAGATCCTAAGGATTCAGTTTCAAGTTGTATTTCCATTCCTCATTCCCTAACCCTGCTTTATTTGTCTGCATAACATACAATGTATTATAATTATGCAAACTATATAAGTAAAGCTGTTTTGCTAACCCCTTCCCTGCCCCCCCCCCTCTCTCTCTCTCTCTCTCTCACACACACACACACACACACACACACAATTTCTTTTCTTTCCAACTAGTACTGCTCACTGACAGCAAACCAGTAAGAAGTTTCACATATCTGGTAAAATGTGTTAGGAAGAAAGAGTGAAAGAAGGATAAGTGATTGTTTAAAAATCATTTTTTTTATAGAACTATAACTATTTCTGTAGTATTAGTTAATTAAACATTCCAAATTTTAGTAATTATTAAAGTTTTGCAGAGCTGGTTATCAATTCCAAGGGCCTTGTACAAGGTAGGCAAGCAGATTAAAGCACTAAACCATATCTCTAGCCCCAGTGAAAGCTGGACTCAATAAAACGTTTATTTAAAAAAAAAAAAAAAGAGGCTAAATCAGGCATGGTGGGAGGATCATCTGAGTCCACAAGATCAAGGGCAAGCCTGGGCAACACAACGAAGCCCTACCTGAAAAACAAACAACAAACAAACAGAAGTTAACAGTGGTAGGAAGATGATCACAGGAGGAGAACGCTGCTCTCAAGAGTACACTTAAGAGTACACAAGAGTGGTGGCACCCCTTTAATCCCAGCACTCTCTCGGGAGGCAGAGATATAGTGGCATAATACTTCTGTTCTAATAAATAAAGCTTGCCTGAAGATCAGAGGGCAAAGCCGTCATGCTAGTAAGGCATACAGGCCATGTGGGCATACAGGAAGTGGTGGCACACACCATCAATCCCAGGACTCGGGAACTGAGGCACCTGGATCTCTGTGAGTTCAAGGCCACCCTGGGCTACACAAGATTGGATCTGTCTAAAAGAGATTCAGAGCTCACACAAAGGTGATCCCAACAGTTGGGATCACACACCTTTAAACCTAAGCACTAGGGAGGTAGAGATAGGACCAATACGGCTAGGTAGAGAGAGGAATATAAAGGGGAAAAGACAGGAACTTAGTGGAGTGTGGAGACAGAGATTGGTGGAGGGCATTGCAGGATCACCCCTTTGTCTGAGCCTTGGTAAAGGTAAGATCTCTCTAGTGGCTTGTCTGCTTTGCTTTTCTGCTTGTCAGGTTGAACCCCAATATCTGTCTCTAGGTTTTATTATTTGTGCTACACAGAGACAGGTGGATCTCTGAGTTCGAGGCCAGCCTGGTCTACGGAGTGAATTCTAGGACAACCTGGGCTCTGTTTCAGAGAAACCTTGTCTTGAAAAACCAAAAAATAAAATAATAATAATAATAATAAAAAGATTGATAGCTAGTTCCATACAGTGGGTTCTAGACAGCCAGGGCTACATAGAGACCCTGCCTCAAACAAATAAGTCAAAATCCAACCAAACAAATTTACAACTACAAAAGAACACAAAAGAGTACGTGAGAGCTAATTTGTTGAAATTATTTTCATTATGAAGAAATAAGCAAACCTATTTCAAAATTTCCTAAACTCATA
The DNA here is from genome assembly GCA_028555095.1 of Dicrostonyx torquatus. NCBI lineage: Eukaryota > Metazoa > Chordata > Mammalia > Rodentia > Cricetidae > Dicrostonyx > Dicrostonyx torquatus. The sequence goes on from JAQHUG010000021.1 coordinate 4,758,052, forward strand.
CTAAATACAGTTAAGTAAACAAAATTCAAAGTTAAACATTATTTCTAATTTACCCTCAGAAACGTTTCCATCACAAATTTCACTATGAATCTTAAAATGAAAAACATTAAAGCTACATATTGACATATTGTCAAAGATAAAGAGATATTTTAATATAGGGTGGAATTTACAAAGATGCAAAAGATAAACAGAACTTTACAGAATAACATTTGAAAAGAAAGGAGTTATTTAATAAGACTGACTTCCTGAATCTACCAGAATGCTAGAAATTTTAGGTGGAAACTATAAAAGATCATGGAGGCATCTGAGCGGGTGGAGTGTAATGGAAATTGATGTGTAGTCTGGGGTTAAGATGTTGTCATGTAATATAGGAAAGCTGAGATGCTCTAGAAATAAGGTTTATTTGATGAACTCCAAAGATGTAGAGAGAAGAAACAAGAGACAGTGCTGCTTCTATAATTGCAGAAGAGACAATTAACTGCTGGCCTTTATCATGCTGCCTCTATCTTCGGAACTATTACAAACCTTTCTCATTCTTCCTTGTTTTCTATTCCTTATTCCCCAAGTCTTAAGAAGTAGGAGAATGTTGGATAAGGCACACGCACAGCTGAAGAATGTAGCATCAGAGGCTAAGGAACGTGGACTGTGGCTCTGTAACACTATGTCTGAACCCTGGCTCTTGTCTGTGACTGCACTGGTGTAATGGGTGGCTGTTCTGTGCAGCAGTTTGCACAAGTATCTCAAATACATAAGCGTTCCCAATGATACATGTAACAACACCGCCAAAACCACTTTCCTCAATCTCCTTGAACTTATATGATCACACCTTCTCAGGTCTTAAAATCATAAACTCCTAACCAAAAAAAAAAAAAAAAAAAAAAAAGCACTTTAGCTGATGTGGGAGTGTTCTCCTGTATTTTGTATTACTCTTATTGGTTGAATAAAGAGCTGCCTGG